>NKZO01002019.1:0-54100 GCA_002370185.1 Metschnikowia sp. 01-655c1
CAACTCTGGAAAGAGGAATGTTCGTATTCGGACGCACGTGATGCGTCATATCCTGTATCGAGATTAGGTAAATCTCAAGTCTAACACTTATATAAAATCCGTGATAGTTTAGTGGCTAGAATTACCGCTTGTCGCGTGGTAGACCGGGGTTCAATTCCCCGTCGCGGAGCTTTCTTTTTTTCTTCCATTTGTTTTTTGATCAGCTGTCAGCAGCGCAACACGTACATTATTTCTATGATCTACATATTCTAGATAGAGGTGGCATATAATCATTAGTCGGAGCTCTGCTTCATGAGCTTCTTTCCGCGGCTAAAAAACTTCTTCCCGAGACTTGATGCCTTCTCAAAGTTGCCGGAATCCAATTTATCCCGGACTTGACTGACCTTGCTTCGAATAGAAGTGTGTCTTCTAATATCGCTATGTTGGGCATTTTGGTAAGCGTGCGTGGCCAACTTCCCGATTTGAATATGAGATGAGCTTTCTGTAGACTTCAACACGTCATTGAGCCACGAGGATAAGCCAGTATCATACATTTCTTCGTCGTGCCGGGCCTTCTTTAACATCTTGATTCTGTCAATAGGCTGAGAAATACTCATGATAGATTTCCAGTTGAACACAGGATACTTCTTGATTTCGGCTTTCGTAGCAGAGTAGCTTGCCGAGCGAGACTCTGAAGGTTTGGATTCCACAAGTGCACTGTTAGATTCTTCTTCGTCTTCCTGAATTCCTACCTTGATCATCGACGAATGTGGCGACTGCTCGTGAAACTTGCCTTTTTCGTACTGGTGTTCTCGGAGCACCGATGGGACCGAGCTGTTGCCTGGCGAAGGGCATGTTAGAAGAGTCTGGGGGCTATTGAAAGCAGAAACGCAATCCGGTTGCTCCTCCTCCTCGCTTTGGTCTTCGTTGATTTTATGCAAATTGGCTTCGATAGTTTCCGGCACCGAAATGAAACTGGAGTTGGTTACAGATTCTGCATAATTGGACTCCTGCCCCAAACCGGTGAACTTTTTGTACGCCGCGTCGTTTTTGCTGTAGATGCTCATATTGAACTGGGATTCGTTATCATTGTCGTTGACAAATTGGTCCCTGAACTTATTTGTGTTGGGTTTCCAGGCACCCATGTTGAATGTGGCATTCGAGATGGTTGAAGCGCGACGAGAAACATCCGGGTCTTCTGCCTTTAGATTCTTTTTGGGTGGTGCGAGAGGAAGACTTTGGTCGGCAGTGTCCTTGGAGGTATCTTGGGCACTTTCGGCACTTTCCAAGGCACCTTCAGCAGTTTCTTCAGCAGCATCCTCGATGGTGTTCTCTG
The DNA here is from genome assembly GCA_002370185.1 of Metschnikowia sp. 01-655c1. Taxonomy (NCBI): domain Eukaryota; kingdom Fungi; phylum Ascomycota; class Pichiomycetes; order Serinales; family Metschnikowiaceae; genus Metschnikowia; species Metschnikowia sp. 01-655c1. Next base: position 1,316 of record NKZO01002019.1, read on the forward strand.
GGAGTTCCTCAGACTCTGCAATTGTTTCCTCTTGAGGTTTCTCGATTGTAGAACTGGTATTGATACCTTTGTCGTGAGCAAAGTCTTCCCGCACGGCTGTTGGGGGAGCCTTCTTTATGGATGGTTGGCGAACATTTGACACAAATGTTTCATGCTTTGACTTGAGGCACTCATCAGTGAGACCCTTAATAGGCAAGGGCTCTACCTCTTCATCGGTCAGAAAACGGTGCTCAAAATCGGGCAAGGATATGTCGTGGATGGAGTCAAGAGTAGGTAAGTGGTTGCCCGTGAAGGTGTCATTATTGAGCGAGTCATCGAGACCGAACAGGTCATCACCACCGTCGTAATCGTAGCCCGACAGATTTTCCATTTTCAGTAAGCTATTGATCAAAGAATCCAAAGCTTCCGTGTCGACTTTATGCTTGGGGTGTGCGGTATTTCTCTCAGTGACGTTTGAGATCTCATTCCGAGCCGCTTCCAAAACATCCTGGGACCCAGATTCAACTTCAAGATTGCTGCTATGGCCACTATTGTAGCCCCAATCATCGTTATCATCCAGCATGGCGTGTTCCGGTTCTTGGGCGCCTCCATTGTAAGGGGTATCATTATGCAGGTATCTTTCCTTTTGCAGGATTTCATCTTCCAGGCTGGAGTCATCATCATTCGTGTTCATTCTGTCAATAGACAAAACTAAAGTTTCCGGAACAGAAGGCTCCGGCTTAGCCACCTCGGGAGCCTTTGGTGCCTCCGGAGAGGGTTGATTATGGACTGGCTCCGGGGTGTCCATAACCCTGTCCTTGAAAGACCCTAAGTTCAACGAAGTAGGTTCTCTTTGGATCGAATCTGCATCCGATAAGTAGCTACGGTCGGACTGGTCCTGATCAGGCGAAGATGCAGAAAACCTGTGCTCTGATTGATAAGTTGGTGTAGGAGGTAAGAGATCACCGCTGATCGAGCTGTGGGAGATGTTTTTCAAAGGGGAAAGAGGACGTCTTGGAACTTCACGCCCATGGTCAGCCTTAGGTTCAATTCCCTGAGGCACCCCTTTAGCCGATACAGAGGAGCTTTTCGCCAGCGAAGGAGATTCGCTTTTGAGCGAAAAAGTATGGCTTTGGTCAACAGCCTGCGTGTTTGCGTGCGTTGTAGGAGTAGCCTGAACCAGCTCAGATTGACCCGCGTACATGTCGGTGTAATGATGATCTGGTTCTTTCTCGAAAGACGAGTCCAGTTCATCGTCATCGTCATTGTTTCCAGACTTGAGCTTATCGATTGTGAGCACCAACGTAGACGAGCTGGGCGGAACTGGGGGCTGTTCGGGATGTGAAGAATGGTCCGGCTGAGAATGGTGACTCAGGGAGCTAATGGGAGAAGCGTTTTGTTGGGGCAAGTCATCGTAATCGCCATATTCATCGCCCCAATCGCCATACGAAGGCACGTCTGCCTTTACCCAGCGCGTGGACTTTTGTCTAGCGAACTGGTCTGCCATTTGTGTGGAAAAAAAATGGTGTACTGATAGCACTGTGCTGACTCGAGAGTGAAGATGCGTGATACAGGCGCGCTTCGCCTACCGTGTACGTACGAGCTTGAAACGTGCGAAAAGGCCGACACGCACAATAGACGGTCATGGTGTGCAGTCCATAGCTCTGCTACCGGTGGAATTATTGTGGATGGGGCTATGCTAGAGGTGTAGACAGGTACAACATTAGATCTTGGTATCAAGCCTTTTGTATTTAGAATGTAGTATTGAGATCAGTTTCAATTTTTTGTATTGAGGTCAGTATTAAGACCAGTATTGAATTAGTATCGAATCAGTATCAGATCAGATCAGTACCAGATCAGGATCAAATGAGTACCAGATTAGTTTCAGTGTTTAGAATCTAAAAAAAGTGTAATTTTTACTGACTATTCAGCGTTACTAACAGTTTCAATGTACTTCTGACTGTTTAATTTACTTCTGACTGTTTAATTTACTTCTGGCTGTTTAATGTGCTGAAACTAGGCGTAAATCCGAAATCTTTTTATGGTACGAACCAGCATCCATTAAATCATAAAGGCCAAGTTCATGTCTTGAGGATGAGAGGCACTCAACTGCGGTTTCTGTGAATACTTGGGGGCAAGTACGTTTCTCATGTTGTTCAAAAGAGACAAGTACGACTGGTTCCTGTTATCCGTCAACACGGTGATGAACGCCCAGCTCATGGCTCCTGTGCTCTTGCCTGCCTCTGTGGCATCTGCAGACGTTTGGTCATCCTTGCAACCAGATATGGAAATCACATCTGCAGCAGACATCTTCAGCTGGATGATTTGATTACGGTTACCGCTATTGCGGTTGGTGACCTTCTTAAAAATCCCACTCACGGCTGACATAGCTCCGGAAATATTACCAGTTTCGTAATTTATCAATGCCTGCAATGCTCCTGTACCTGCGTCCTTCCACAAGTTTGGCTCCTTCACCACTCCCTTGGTGGAGTACACGAAGGGCAAGTCCAACGCCGTTCCCGAATGACAACAGTCGTACAATGCAGTCAATTTGCATCCAGGGGGCAAACTCTTGACCATGATGTCATGCATGACGTCATCGATGATTGGGCCTTGAGTCTCGAAATCCAATGGATAAATACACGAGTCGAAGCCTTCCTCCTCATCACCATCCTGATCCGGCACCAATCCTCCGTGACTGGAAATGTGGAAAAAGTAACTGTCGTTTGGGTGTGCATCTTTGACAAGCCATTGCATGGCTCTGAGGATGTTATCTTTGGTGGGAAGACGAGCGTTTTCCCTTTGGTCATCCGTCAAGATCACCATGTCGTCGTAAGAGTAGCCGTAGTACTGGTTTAAGAACTTGCTCATGTTCTTCACATCATTGACACATCCACGCAACTCGTTTTTGGTACCGTAGTAGTTGATACCCACCATCAAAGCCTTCTTGCGGCCCGAACAATTGGAGTACTGGAAAGTCATATTGGAGTTCTGGCCAAAGCTCTGTGGAGCAGCCGGGGGAGGCGCCATGGAATTCTGGCGACTGATGTAATGGCCCGACGAGTCGTACGACGAGTTTGGAGCCGCTTGGGGCTGGCTGTATTGCTGGTGTTTTTGGTGAGCAGCATTCTGGCGTCTCTGGTTCTCAAGCTGCTGGCGCTGGAACTCCGGGGAGTTCAAGTTTCCACCATGTGGCTGCCATTGCTGAGGGGGTGGTGCACCATAGTAATTGCCCGGTGGTGGTCCGGGTGGTGGGCCTTGCTGGTACCCATGATAACCCGGATACCCCTGGTTATAACCTTGAGGGCCCTGGTTGTAGCCCTGGTAGCCTTGGTTATAGTTTTGATTGTATCCTTGGTTATAGTTTTGGTTGTAGCCTGGCGCTTGGCCTCCGTAGCTATGACCACCGCTTCCTGGGAACATTGCTATGAGAAGAAGATGTGAACGGTGAGGGAAGGTGCACTGTAGAAAAAGACAAGTAGGTCGTAACGAGGCTGCGCGGCCCACCTGGCACGAGCCAAGGAACAATGTGCTCTCAACCGCAGCACCTTGCAGCCATTAGAATAATGAACCGATTGTTTTCTGTCTATTGTTATGAAGAAGCAATTGAACCAGCAATTGAGTCAGAAATTAAGTCAATGACGAAGAATTACCAACTAGGGGTTTAGATGGAGAAGCGGAATAGTGGACATAGTGTAGATAGTAATAGGCAATAGTAAAGAGTTAATAGGTGGATAGTAAATAAGCGATAGTGCGGGAATAGTGTGTGTAGAAATATGGAGAGAGCAAATATATTGGACGGAGCGGATGTGGCGTAAATAATGTATAGAATGAATGTGCTTAGACGATAATGTATTCGCGTAGATTGTGGTTAGCAGATAGAGAAGGGAGAGAGTGTATGTCAGATACACCATGGGTAAAGCTCGACTTATCGAGGTATTATGGAGCATCTTCTCCTGATACTAACAATAACCATTGTTAGGACCTTCTACTTAGCCTCCCACTCAACCTTTCCTTCTCTTGAACAGTTATATAAGCAGCTCAGATACTTCCTTTCGAGGCTTCATCAACGACTTAGTACTTAACTTTATAGCAAGAATCGAACAGTGCAGAGCAAATGGTATAGCACTTAGATGTAGATGAGAAAAGAGTGGTAGAGATACTGAGAAGAGGGATGTAGAAAGGTCAGCACTCGGGTTTCACCAGACAGTTGAATGGTCAGACCTTAGTACTTAAGCCACCAAAACATGAGTTTTGGAGAAAAGTCTGGATTTCTAGTTCTAGTTCCAGTTCTCGGAGGTTTAGTCATAGTTCATGATTATCATTATTCAGTGGCTCCTACAACTTGGCATTCTCCACCGTATTCTGAGCAACCACAATGTCTGGGTACACAGTGGCCACCGGGTTGCCCAACTGCCAGAACCCTCCGTCCACGACTTGTACGGTACCCGTGACATAAGAGGCAGCAGGCGAGAACAAGAAGACGGTGGCCTCGGCAATGTCGCGAGTAGTGCCCCATCTGGCCAATGGCACCTTCTTTCCTACATCGCTATCATCACTCATTAACCGGGACATGCCTTCGGTGCCCTCGATTCCGCCTGGGGCAATGCAGTTACTTCTGATTCCCAATGGGCCCAATTCCACCGCCAAAGCATTGGAGAGAGCATCCACTCCTGCCTTGGCTGCACCCACGTGCAGCTGGAATGGGACACCATAGTAGTGCAAAGTGGCCGAGACGAAAAGAATGGCGCCCTTGCTTTTCTTCAATTCCTCAAACGTGGCCTTTACGGTGTTGAAAGATCCCAACAAGTCAATGGACACCACCGATTTGAAGGCATTCGACGACAAGTGGTTGAAGTCAGATAGGAAATTGCCTGCTGCACCAGCGATAACAAAGTCAATTCGTCCCAATTGTTGCACGGTGGTCTCCACAGCCTTTGCTATAGATTGAACGTCTCTGACATCCACATTACCAAGCCCCAAAACCTTGGCCCCATCTCTCAAGCCCTGGATTTCTTTGGCGGCCTTCTCTGTTTTCTGGACATTCCGCCCGAGGATCACGGCATCTGCCCCAAGAAGAACCATGGCTTCTGTTTGAACTCTGCAGATGGTGCCTGCGCCACCGGTGACAAAAATCACCTTTCCTTTAAAGATATCGGGTTTCCAACTGCTGTCCTGGACGAACGATCTGTCTAAACTGGCCATAATGGTAGAAGTTGCTGTGGACGGTATTGATTTAAAAGGAAGTTAGAGTGGAAATGTTTCGGTCCAGAAAGAATTTGTTGTTATGTTGAGAAGAAGAATAAATCGATGGTACTCTGGATGGAAAAGATGTCTCCGCCAGTACTCACTATTTATGGCTCACTATTTATGGTGTTGGGCTTGCATGTGGAATCTGCTGTTGCAGACCTTCTACTCGCACCTTATATGCGGGGTCAGACCGAGGCTCGCATCGCATGGCGAGGCTCCGACTGCAAAATAGCCAACCATATAAAAAAAAACCCATTAAACAAAGATCTCAGTAGATCTAAATAATAGAGATTCTCTTGGAACTACTACTGACTGTTTTGAAGTTTTTTACTGCTCGTTATATGCTAATTACTGGTATGTCTACATGCCGGACCAAGTCTATAATGTTCTCTGGAATCTTCGCACGGATCACTGAGGACAACTAATATCTACAGTAGACAATAGACAGGAAAGACAATAAATATACAAGATACAGTCGAAATTTAATGATTCAGTAAGATACAGAGATACAGTAAGACTTTCTCTTTCCAAACTTGTCAATGGGCTTCCTTGTAGTGTTAACACCGACATCTATCGTGGCCCGACGGCTTTATGGATAAATTGACGGTATGGACGTATCGCAAATGTCTGTGGGGTTGAGCGTATCACTTTCGATCTTGGGCCTGAAACATATTCGGAACCTATGCAATTAGGGGGTAGTGTGGTCCCTCATCAAAATCCAGCTGCCTTCGCATTCCAAGACCTGTGAACTAGGTGGACCTGTGAAACTGGGTGTCCACTGGCTAGAGGACTCCCAATTCCCGCAACAATGCACAGTTGGGCATTGGGTATTCCATGGCCTCCTGCAACCTCTTCTTATCGGTGTAGAACCAGCCTTGTGCGTCCTCCATCATCTCATTCTTTCTTATTTGTTCCCTGCTGCACCGGCTCCGTTTGTCTTGCACGAAGATGCTTTCCACTTTCGCATCAAAGTTTCTGAGCGCACGTGGGCTCTTGTCATTGACGAATTCTGGTTTTACAAAGAAGGGGATTTTGTGCTTGGGTGTGGTTCTCTCTAAGCTGAACTTGGGGCTCGATGAGAACGAATACTCGGGCGCCGACTCTCCAGAAAAGAGCGACGAGATGAGCATGGCAATTAGAATAAAGAGGATGGGCGCAAGCTGCCTGAGAGTCTCCCACAAATCGGGCTCTCTTTGTCGTTGTTGGTTCTGAGTTCTTCTTTGCCGCTGTCTCTGCTGCTGGGCAAACACGTTTCCAAAAGGATCAAAGCCTTGTGCGCCACCGAAACTCTGAAACGTGAACCCGTTTCCGTTACCGAAAGTGTAAGTGGTTCCCGGGCGGGCGGCTCCATTAAAAAACATATTGAAGATATCGTTTTCAAAACCAGCCCCGTCGAACCCCCTGGCGCCACCACTGAAGGCAGTGGTAGGGTCTGCACTGGCGTAGCCAGCACCTCTGGAATCGGGGTCAGATCCCGTTTGGTCGTAGATGCGTTTTTTGGAAGGATCACTGAGAACTCCCCATGCCTTGTTTAAGTACTTGAACGCCTCGCTGGCTCGCGGATGAGAGTTTTTATCTGGATGAAGCTTGATAGCTAGCTTCCGATATGACTTCTTGATCACGGCATCAGATGCGGTTTTCTCCACCTCTAGGATCTCGTAGAACTGCGTTGGTTTACACGCCAATACCCGAAGAACTACCTTCTCCTGGTCGCTGGAATGTGTGGGCATGAGTGCAGTTATGGAGAAAGACGTGAGATATCAACCTGAATTGTCGCGGAGTATCGGCCCATGCAGGATCTCTCAACTATCGCCCAACCTTCAGAGTACTCACCCAGCTGAGTGAGGAACAATTACCCAGATTTTTTCACATTTCGGAACTACGAAGATCTGTACAAAAAAAAAAAAAACACATACACCAAAAAAAAAAAACCTCTAAAAACATTAAATCTAAAATTAACGTTTAGACAGAACAAGGTTCAAAAAACAAAATTAAATTAAACTGAAAAAAAAAAGGAAAGCATATTTAAATATTCTGCTATTTACGATGCCTAGTAAATTATTGTATACTCAATTATTGCTGTATTTAATAGGAGGGGTGTTTCTTTGGAGCTGCTTCAGTAGCTGGGATTACTAAGGTTGAAGGTCAGGTCCAGAAATCAAATGTCCGAGCACTCTTACAAGTAGCGGCCAATTCTTGCTCATGAGATCAGGTCACGAGTTGCCAGCTGCGCACGGAAAAACCAAAACTTAATCTAATTTTAGCAATACCCCTTGAATCCCCACAAATACATACTTATAGATAACGAAGCGGTAGTCCTCTTCCTCATAACACAGCCGAGCCTATAGACACAATAGGTTGGGCCAAGAAAATATGCCTCAAATAAAGTTTGAATCCTGCACAAAATATACTCTCGAGTTTCGCTCGCACCAACTTTTAATTAGCGTGCGCTGCGTTTGCTGCAGGCAAATTATTACGCTATATTTTCGGCAAATATAGCAATAGCTTAAATGTTTGGAGAACATGGATTTGTGCCATTTTCAATTGAATATCTCGTGGATCGAAGGGTTCTCGGGAAAAAGATTGACTCAGATCTCCATTGTTATCTGAAACCCATTGTCTTATAAGGGGGAGGCAGTGCTTATCCTAAATTAGTTGACAGGCTGCAGCCCTCGACGCGCGCTCGGAAAACTGGCCAAGAAAGATGCCGAAAAAGAAATCTCGCTTCTCGTTGGTGGGGCCTTCCCATATTTAATTAGCTGCGGCCCACCTATGCGTGAGAAGCAGTAAAAACCTTTGGGGAATCTTCTCTGCTCACACCATAGCACGAATCCCATGTTATTAAAATCGTATGCCTTCATCGCCTCGTCGGTGTTGACGATTGCATCTGCAGCCCTGACTCCCCAGCGCCAGCAAAACAAGGCTTTGAAGTTAGACTTCGATGTTTTGAGAGGTGACTCCACCAGCAACGCCGGGAAGAACAAACAAGCTAAACTCGTCAAGAGAGCCGATGGCGAAGAGTCCTTGGAACTCTCTAATATGCGCTCCTACTATCAAGTGGACTTATCCATTGGATCTAAAGGCGACAAGTGCCTGGTCTTGATTGACACTGGCTCTTCCGACTTGTGGGTGATGGGCTCCGACATAAAGTGCTCGGCACTGAGTCTTGGGAGCTCGAGTGCTGCCCAAGGTTCTCACCGCCGTTTAATATCCGAGGAAGACTTGGTGGCCCTTGAAAACCTCCAAGAAGATGGCTCTCAAAATAAAAAGAGAGATGGAACTGCCATAAGGGCAGGCTTTGCTTCTGAAATCGCCTCTCTTCTTGGTTATGCCACGGAACGCGGAACCCAAGTAGCTGGTGCCTATGCTACTCAAGGTCTGGGAACTGCTCCTGCAAGTGTATGCACAGCTTTGGGTTCCTTTAACACAGCAGGTTCTGATTCCTTCAAGGCCAACAGCTCTGCCCCTAGCTTTGCCATTTCTTATGCTGATGGCACCTATGCAAACGGTATTTGGGGCCAAGATAGCATTGACTTTAAAGATTTCAATGTGTCTGACGTGAGTCTTGCTGTTGTCAACGACACAAGCTCTAACTTCGGTGTTTTAGGTATCGGTCTCGAGGGTTTGGAGACCACATTTGCCTCAAGTCGTAGTGCTTCCCGGGCCTACACCTACGAAAATCTTCCTGTCCGCATGAAGAGTTCTGGTGCAATCAATAAAGTATTGTACTCTTTATACCTTGCGGATGACACCGCTGACAAGGGATCTATTCTTTTTGGAGCTGTTGACCACGCCAAGTATTCCGGCCAATTACAAACCATTCCATTGGTTAACATTTATCCTAACAGCTTCAGGAACCCTATTCGTTTGGACATCTCCCTTAACTCAATCACTTTGCAGAGCAGCAGCCAGAATATCTCTGTTACCACTTCTCCAATTGCTGCCCTCTTAGATTCGGGAACTACGCTTACGTATCTCCCAACTGAAATTTTGAAGTCATTGGCTGATTCATTGGACGCCAGTTACTCGAGTTCCGTTGGGTTCTACAGAGTTAATTGCGCTTACAACACAAACTCTGCATACGTCATCTTCAACTTTTCGGGGGTCGAAATCAAGGTTCCCTTGAGCGACTTGATCATGACTTACGGCTCTCTGCAGTGTTTCTTGGGTGTCTTGGAACAAAGCTCAGATTCATCCACTAGTTACCCATACGCTATTTTGGGAGACAATTTCATCAGAAGTGCATACCTTGTCTACAACTTAGAAGACTATGAAATTTCCTTGGCACAAGCCAAGTACACCTCAGATGAGGACATTGAAGTTGTGTCTAGCTCTGTGCCTCGGGCTTCAAAGGCAAGTGGCTACTCTTCGACCAGTCTTGCCACCGCTGCTGACGGCCTGTCTCTGACGGAGTTAAGTCTGTCAGGACTCAAGAAGTCGTCAGGAGAGCACAGTATTCCGTTCCCCAACGCCTTGGTGCTGCTCGCGGTCGGAATAGGCGCAATGATTGCCGTCCTTTAAATGGGAAGAAAATCACCCATCTTACGAATTGCATTTAACGAAAAATTCATGCACATGCACATTAGGTGCCCAGTGCTCGATACTAGGGTTAGACCTAGTCGGTAAAATTATTAGAGTTTATTTATTTTCATTAAATCTTACATTCACTAAAAATAGTACATGATTTGCATACTGCAGATCCACTATTGTATGACGTGATTTGCATAGTGTAGATTCTCCATAGGTTTATCTATAGAAGATGGTGCGCGTGGTTAGGCGCAAAATAAACGTCGGCCAAACCTCAGACCTCGGCACCGAACTTCTGCCGAGGATCACTTCGTTAGTCTTAGTCCTATTTCTATACACTCCCAACTTTTTGGAATTCCAAAAACTCACTGAACTCTTTAGTTTTCCAAAGGGAATGTTACTGGAACCATTTTTTCGGCAACTTGATATAGATTTTCGCAAACAGTGGGATTAATTTGAGGTTACGAGCACGGGGTCACATGACCGACGTGTGGCGACTAAAAAGGCACCTCATCTAAACACACTATGATCCCCCCATATCGTAAGGGATTCACCCTGATTCTAGCATTTAATTGAAATACAGCCACACTGAATATCAGAATCCGGGATCAAAAAGAAATAAAAAATCAAAAAGAAAATTAACAATCAGGGGGACCGAATCATATATTGCGGTATGTGCGTTGAGTGGAGTCTAAGAACTGTGACGTCATCGTAGAAGCTGAAACGAGCCCATTCACCGTCTAAGTTTAAAAACGGTTGAAAAAATCCAATTCTATCAGGTTTCGTTGCCCCGTGATAACCCAACCCTTCTACACCATCCCTTCAACTAGCGTGCACCCGGAGAAACAGCATTCAGGACTGCACGGGACTTGTATATCGGAACAATGAACGCATGACAGCCGTTGAGTTGACCTTATCACCACACATTCGCAGGCCGCGGCATTCGCCGCTACGGCTTCACCTACAGATAAACAAGCGGAAACGCACAGGCTACAGTACACTACAAAACAAAGGCCCCCGCCTCCGCCCAATCTTTTTTATATTTATTAATTAATATTATATTATTTAGCACAATATGGCAATATTAACAATATCTTCTTTCATTTGTCCGCCCCATCATGCATGGACATAATAATACAACGCACGTTTATGGGCTTAGGAAATTTTTCTTGCCTCAATTACCCCAATAATGTACCTCAGCATGATCGTGTTTTCAAAGCCTCATCGGCTTACGATGCCACTTCACGCTCTATTTTTAGACATTCTGCAGGTGGAAAACGGGAAACAGAGGCCAAATAAAAAAAAACTGAAGAGTCTAGTTTTTTAAAGCCCTGAAAATTCACCCACCTACCCTAATTATTTTCATAATTTTATCCCTGGTGGCGCCGGAGTATACGTTCTCTAATTTAGACACTCGTAGGTATCGTTAGGAGGTCGCCCTTTTTTTCTCCTGTGCGTGGTGCGAACCATTGTTTTCAACACACCTGGAGACTTACTCTGTCTTCTTCTACCAACCCCCAAGCTGCGTATTGTCCTACACGAAAAGTTTTAGTGACTCTATCAAACAGAGCCTTATTTCTCTTTTACGGCTCATTTCTTCTTTTGACTTGTGAAACACTACTCCACCCCATTTTGAATTACACTACTTGTCGTTTTGACATCCGTCACCTTGTTTGCGTCCAAAAAACCCCGCTTGGATACCATGGATGTAACTAGCTTGTTAGCAATTCTTGAAGATCCAAGTGAGTTTGCTGAAAAATCATCTCTAATACGGCAAGACTTGCTTCTGCTAATAAAGTCTCAACAGGAAGAAATAGACGAGCGGACGGCTGCCCGTGATGCGGTGGTCGAGGCCAACAAGGCCTTCAAGCTGGCCTTGTCTGAAATAGGGACTGTGGTGATATCCGTGGCCATGGGTGATTTGTCCAAAAAAGTCGAGATACATTCTGTTGAACTGGACCCGGAGATCTTGAAGGTCAAGATCACTATCAACACCATGATGGACCAACTTCAAACTTTTGCCAACGAAGTCACGAAAGTCGCCACCGAAGTCGCCAACGGTGAGCTAGGAGGCCAGGCCAAAAACGAAGGCTCCGTCGGAATTTGGCGTTCTTTAACCGATAACGTCAATATCATGGCCTTGAATCTTACAAACCAGGTCAGAGAGATCGCGGACGTCACTCGTGCGGTGGCGCAGGGTGATTTGTCCCGAAAAATTAATGTTCATGCTCAAGGTGAGATCTTACAGTTGCAGATGACCATCAACACCATGGTGGACCAACTTCGAACGTTTGCATTCGAGGTTTCTAAAGTAGCTCGTGATGTGGGTGTTTTGGGTATTTTAGGTGGTCAAGCTTTCATCGAAAACGTTGAGGGTATTTGGAAAGAGTTGACGGATAATGTGAACGCTATGGCTCTCAATTTGACTACTCAGGTGAGAAATATTGCAAACGTCACTACTGCCGTGGCGCAAGGTGACTTATCGAAAAAAGTCACTGCTGACTGTAAAGGTGAAATCTTGGACTTGAAACTTACCATCAATCAGATGGTGGATCGATTACAGACTTTTGCTTTGGAGGTTACCACTCTTTCGAGAGAGGTGGGAACTTATGGTATTCTAGGAGGCCAAGCTAATGTGCGAGATGTCGAGGGTGCTTGGAAAGCAGTGACCGAGAATGTCAACCTCATGGCCACTAATTTGACAAATCAAGTCAGGTCCATTGCCACGGTCACAACTGCTGTCGCCCACGGTGACTTGTCTCAGAAAATTGACGTTCATGCTCAGGGTGAAATCTTGCAGTTGAAGAATACCATCAATAAAATGGTGGACTCTTTACAGCTTTTCGCCTCCGAGGTCTCCAAGGTGGCTCGTGATGTCGGTATTAATGGTAAATTGGGTATTCAAGCCCAAGTTTCGGATGTCGATGGTCTTTGGAAAGAAATCACGTCGAATGTGAATACTATGGCTTCCAACTTGACGTCTCAGGTGAGAGCTTTTGCTCAAATTACTGCTGCTGCAACAGATGGTGATTTCACACGGTTCATCACTGTGGAAGCATCCGGAGAAATGGACGCTTTGAAAACCAAAATTAATCAAATGGTGTTCAACTTGAGAGAATCGATCCAAAGAAATACTGCAGCAAGAGAGGCAGCAGAGTTGGCTAACAGCGCCAAGTCGGAGTTCTTGGCCAACATGTCGCACGAAATCAGAACCCCACTTAATGGTATCATTGGAATGACACAGCTTTCCCTTGATACGGAGTTGACACAATATCAGCGTGAGATGTTGAGCATCGTCCATAATTTGGCTAATTCTTTGCTCACCATCATTGACGATATTCTTGATATCTCCAAGATTGAAGCCAACAGGATGACAGTGGAGCAAATTGATTTCTCGCTAAGAGGCAATGTTTTTGGTGCTTTGAAGACTCTTGCCGTAAAGGCTATCGAGAAGAACTTGGATCTCATTTACCAGTGCGACTCTTCGTTTTCCGATAACTTGATTGGTGACTCTTTCAGACTTCGTCAAGTTATCCTTAACTTGGCTGGTAATGCCATCAAATTCACCAAAAAAGGAAAAGTCAGTGTCAGTGTCAAAAAATCAGATATCATTCCCGATGATGAGGACAAGCTTCTTCTTGAATTCTGCGTGAGTGACACTGGAATCGGTATTGAGAAAGACAAATTGGGCTTGATTTTCGATACCTTCTGTCAAGCAGATGGGTCGACCACCAGAAAGTTCGGAGGTACCGGTTTGGGATTGTCCATTTCAAAACAGCTCATCCATTTGATGGGCGGTGAGATTTGGGTGACATCAAACTATGGCCATGGCTCGAATTTCTCCTTCACAATCTCTGTTGCTCGCTCGAACATCCAATACACTGCAAATTGTGAGCAGTTATTACCATTCAGAAACCATCAAGTCTTGTTTGTCTCAACGGAGCACTCAGAGGCTGAGCTAGACGATTTGAGGAAAGGAGTTCTCGAACTTGGTCTCGAGCTTGTCATTGTTCGTCACACTCAGGAAGCCAATTTGTCCGAACCAATCAACTACGATATTATTATGATCGATTCCATTCAAACAGCTCATGAGTTGAGAATGCTTTCTGAGGTGAAGTATATTCCTTTAGTGTTGTTACACCACTCTATACCCGAGTTGAACATGCGTGTGTGCATTGACTTGGGTATTTCTTCTTATGGAAACACTCCTTGCACAATCTCAGACTTGGCTAGTGCCATCATTCCTGCATTGGAGTCCAGGTCGATTGCCCAGAACACTGACGACTCTGTTTCTTACCAGATCTTGCTCGCGGAAGATAACTTGGTCAATCAGAAGTTGGCAGTCAGGATTCTAGAGAAACAAGGACACCAGGTTCTGGTGGTTGAGAATGGTTTGGAGGCTTTTGAGGCTATTCAGAAGAGCAAGTTCGACGTGGTCTTGATGGATGTGCAAATGCCTGTTATGGGTGGATTCGAAGCTACAGAGAAAATCCGTCAATGGGAGAGGAAATCTAATCCTATCGACTCTCTTAGCTTCCGTACCCCTATTATTGCATTAACTGCCCATGCCATGTTGGGAGACAGAGAGAAGTCTCTCTCTAAAGGTATGGATGACTACATTTCGAAGCCTTTGAAGCCGAAATTGTTGATGCAGACAATTGTCAAGTGCATACACAATACTAGACAATTGAAAGAATTGTCTAAACAAAACAACAGCAATCGCACCTCTGACTTTGCAAGGAACTTGAAGAAGAACACTTACTCAGAAAACACACCTACAATCAATGGAGCACTATCGCCTTCCAGATCAATGACATTGAATACGTCTGCCAAAATCGAGGAAATCCACAATTCCTCCAGCAGTCCATCTCCCATCGAGAAACACAAGCTTCTCACAAGGAATTCGGAAGAGTTGGTCACGAAAGGAAGGCCTGGTGCACTCTCTGCCGAAAACAGGTCCTACACTGAAAGCTCCCTTTTTACGTCAAGCAAGGACTAAGCTCGACCTACTGTCATTACCTAATTAGCATGAAATCAAGCACTATTCGATTGACCCATATTCTATGTAACCTCACCAAACCGTCTCGTCCCATTTCTTCATCTCCAATGCTTGTTGATAAACATCTTTCTGCGCCTTTTTCCGCATGTAGAAGATGGGACAATCGTTATTGGAGCACAATACCTCTTGATGGAGGGATCCCTGGCATCTTTGGCACTCCGTCCATAATCTTGAAAACTTGTTTTCCAAGTAGTTCATCTGCGCCAAGGCGTTACCGTACAATTCTGGGGCTTTCGAGATGCAGTTTTCACAGATTGCTCCATTGTTGCCCTGCTTCAATGGCGACCTGCAGTTTTTGCAGAGCTCTGCTTTCTTAGCAAATTGCATGAGACCTCCACTCTTTGGAGCTGTCATCTTGACAGTTCTAGTATGAGAACCTGAAAGTAATTCTTTAGCTTTCTTCTCTCCGAGAATGGGAACGAAGATTCTCATCAATGGCTTAGATAACTGGTTGTCCAAATAATAGTTGACATCGATGGGCAAGGAATTCTCCAAAACATATAATGGATCCTCGGATTTCTCGTAGTTTTTAGAGCTGGATGCATTGACAATGACGTATGCAACACGATCTCCGAGATTGGGAGCCGATCCCGGATCTCTTTTCCTCATTCTCTTGGCCAACTCGACGTGGGCTTGTTTTCCGTCGTACTCGTGTTTGGAGTATGCTTTCGTGATAACTAGCTGGGACAAGTCGATTCGGTTTTGCAAAAGGTCGGCAATGGTTTGCTTCACGAACCGTTCTGCTTTGCCCACATTTCTTTCCTCCAAAATGTACTCCAACACCCGGGTGATCACCGTTTGAACCATTCGGCAGTTATCTCTTCTGACGGTCTCAATACCCTTGGTGTCCATCTTATCGAACTTCTCCGGCCTCGTCCAGTACAAACCAGCGTAACGCTTTTTGTTGATAAGCAAGTATGGGAAATACACCTTTTCAAATTCGAGCTTGATTGGGTCTTTGAACTTGGTGGAAACATAGTCAGCAGCCTCTTCTCCTAGCTTCATACAAGTCTCGAGATCCTGGAACCCAAATTTCACCATCACCGAATCAGTATCACCGTAAATAACTTGGGCGTCATAGTCGTAGCCATTCTTGGTGTTGTACTTTTCTTGCACCACATTGGTTGTTTTTTCAATCATCTCTCTTCCGAATGCAGTGACAGACGAAGAAATCGCCAAACATGGTAACTTTCCGATCGTTGCACCGGTGAAACCATACACAGAGTTTGCTGAGATCTTCAACGCAAGTTGTCTTCCGTCGAGCACAGCTCTTTTGAACGGATCACTCTCCTTCTTTAAGTCTGCCTTGGCTTTCTTTCTGGCAGTCAACAATTCATTCAAAATCGTTGGCAAGATACCCTTCCTCTTCTTTTCCTTGACAAAATAATCCCCGTTAGGGGTGAGCGTATAGTCATCCTCAGACAAGTTGAACGCCTGAATCGATGCTTTATTTAGCAACGTTGTGTAACACAAGTTGTGGGCCATCATAATGGATGGATACAAGGAACTGAAATCCAAAGTGGCGATGGGTACGTCGTAGTAGCCTCTCACAGGCTCAATGACGGTGGCACCTTCGTACTCCTCGTTGCTTCCCTCTGATTTCATATTGGGCACAACAATGTCTTCCTCAAGACATTTCCGGAAAAGCTGAGAGATGACCTTGATCTGTTGTCCTCTTGCCAAAAGGTACGAGAACGGGACACCTGTCACTCTGGCCATTTCGGAATAGTTCACCAAACACATCAATTTTTCCAACAACCGCAAGGGTAAATAGGCATCTTTCAAACAATAAACGGCCAACCGTCTTCTCGTCTCGGCTGTTCCATTCTGAAGTTCTGTGATGATGGAGTGTTGCACGTCTTCTTTTTGTTCACCTAAGAAATGAGCAGACACAGAGTTCAAAGTGTATGATCTCAACTTGTACTCTCTCTGGATAAACTGGAGGAGATCCAATTGCATCCTTCCATCGATATTGACAACTTTATTCTCTCTTGTACCATAAGCACGCGAGGAAAACACAGCATCTTTTGCTTCCTGCTTGATATTTTTCATCCTTCCAAAAAATGGGAATTTAGGCAATCGAAGCGCCTTCGCTCTATCTAAGAGATACGGAAGATCGAAGTTGGCTGAGTTATAACCAATGATCACATCAGCATCACATTTAACCACGAAGTCTCTCCATGCCATGAGCATATCAGCTTCCTCCTCGTGCGAGAAGATCTCCGAACCAATGATGGAAGCACAGCTTTTGACAGTGAACACATTTCTCACAAAGGGTCGCAGTTCACCGTGCCTCAGCACAACGTTTGCAATTTGAATGACCGGATCAGTCAGTGCCTCAGGAAATATACCCTTCCGTCCCGCACACTCAATGTCAAAAGACAAAATACGTAACGGAGCCATCTTCAACCACTCCCCCTCGGATGGATGAGAGATCATATCTCTATAATCAATGGAGCATTCGATTTGGCATGTTGATAGTCCAACGTTCTTATCCACCAATTTGTATTTCCCCTTTGGAAGCGTCACCCACGACATACCGGTGACCTTGCAGTCGATCAAGAGCCTAAGCAAGTAGTTGATATTGTCAAAAGTGGGAGCCTGGCCGGGGGTAAAGAAGTTCTCGAAGCGAACATCGCCTCTCTCGAACGCAGTTCTAAGCTTGGAGATGTCCTTGGCGTTGTTGACCACTACCTTGAAGAAAGGGGTCTTCGTGTTGTTGCTGAAGCCCCAGATAGACTCTTTCAAGGCAATGCTGACATCGTTGACGCCGTAAAACGCAGTCTTTAAATAATTCGTGAATGGCGCCAAGTGCTGGGTCTCGGTGAAGCCCCGAGGCACTGGGAAGTAGAAGTAGTGTAAGAAACCTGTCACGTTACAGAGCACGGAGTAGCCTTCGCTGGTGATACCAAAAAAACGAGCATACGACGAGTCACCCTCTGTTGCCTCTTCGGCATCCAATTGTTGGAACGTGATGTCGTTCTGCGTAAAAGTTTCAGGGACTGGAGGCCGGTCCCATTTCTGCGATTCCTCATGGATCCCCTCTGCCCTTCTACTCATCTTTAAGAGTTCTTGCTCGAAAATCAGCGGGTCCTCCGAAGCATTTGGCTTGACTTTCTTGAGCGCCTGTTGTTGGGAAGCTGAGAGCTGGGAGGCCAGAGTTTGAGAGACCTCTTCCACAGGATCCGATCCTTCAAAAGTCTGCGTCCTAGAAGAGACTTCTTGGGATGTGGGTGGCAAACTATGGGCGCCCGTTTCGGGGGCGTCTTCTCGGACTCTTTTGGTAGACTCCGACATGTGTGTGTAATTGAAATGTGTCTGGTAGAAGAGAAAACCACTTAAATTTGAGATAAATGGTATTACGCGTATCGGCACGTAGACGCATCAGACGAGTGTCAATGTAACGCGCGATGCTCATTTACCAAAGCTAGGAATATCCCTTTAAGGTGACCTTAGATAGTTATTATATTAGGTATTGAACCAGAATCAAATTGAATATACAGCCTGATTTTATGACTGATTTTATGACCGATTTCAACAATTCTATTTTACGCGTGAAAAGGTTAACATCGAGTGGCCCTTTGAGTATGTCTTTTTAGAAATTATAGGGATGGGCCTCAACGATTTCCAATTTATTTCGTTTACGCGTTGAATAATGTAGATCGATTTGAGGGGAATGACAGTGAATTATACAATGGTTCACATAAAAAATAGGCTTTGAAAATTTGCAAAAGTCGATTAATTGAATAGAGCTACTCTATACACGGTTTATTTTTTTATTTTTTTTTTTATTTTTTCATTTTTATTATTTTTCACTAGATGCCTACATTTGTGGAACTCAAATTTGTTTCCAGTGCTGCAACTCTTGTGCCAACCTCTCTCTCGCTATGTTCCCCAATTCTCTGTTTTCTTCGTGCGTAGTAGATTGGATCAAGTCAGTGATGCGAACAAGTTTGCTGGAACGGAAGCGCAAGAGCTCGTAGATGGCCTCAATTTTTGGAGTGTTCTCGGGACTGGGAGAAAACTTTTGATCCATACCTATGCGATGGTCTAGTTCTCTTTCGTCAAAGACATTGTCTGCAGCATCGTTGAATAAATCGTCCATAACAAAGTCGGTCATGAGATCGGAGTTTTCGGTACGATCCAAATTGCTGGGGCCTACGCTGAATCCCGGCACGTCGTCTGATTTGACAGGCTCTTCGAAAATCGACGACACGTGGTCCTCGACGTTTGAGATGAACTCTGTGGGGCTCTCGGTCTTGGAGAGCTCCATTTTGGATCCAGTTTTCAACCGCTCACAACACAACTGAAGCTCTTCATGTTCCACTAGGCTTGTCGACACGGTCATGAACATCTGGAAGTCAAGTATAGCTTTTGTCTCATCATCGAGTCCATACTTGCGATGCTTGTACCACCTATTCTCTTCCCGTAAAATGGCGTTGTAGAGTTCGATGTCTGGTAGAACCGTCCAGCACTTGTAGATAATAACCCACGACTTGAGCATTTGTGGTACGTTGCTGGCCGAATCGTGGTGCTTCACGAGTTGCACCACTTCATCTCGGATCCGCTTTGACATGGCAATTTCACCTGATAATTGCGTGTTCAGAGAAGAGTTAAATTCAGAGTACTCTAAATCCACAATACCTCTCAACATCTCCAAAAGCCGAGCAGCTTTTCCACCTGTCTGTGCGGCCAGAAAAACCTTAAGTCGCTTCATAATATCCGGACCAACAATATTGAGAATCATATTGGAAACGTAGTTTGGACCATTTGAGTCTGAGCTCGACTCTGAGGCATTAATGCCCTCTATAATCTTGATGAGAATCAGAATCATGAGCTCGCTGTTTGGCTGTCTCACACCAATCTGAGTTGAAATCCATTCCATCACTCCCAACGAGCAAGGAACAAGAAAATTCTGGGAGAGGTAATCAATGCCGTTACTAAGACTATTGTCGCTCAATGAACCCACTACCCTTGACATAATGGCCTGCTTAAAAATGATGAAAATGAACTTGTATATCTGTTTCACGTTCACTGACTTGATGAGATCATCAGATAAACCGTCATTATTGACGTCGAATAGGGCGTTGGCCCAATTGTTGGATAACGTCTCGAAATTGGAGGCAATGGTATTCTCTTCCTCATTTGCATTCTTCAAAGTAAACGCAAACGTGTCACACAGTCTGTAGAAGAACTTGTTTATGAAATCCACCGTGTAAGAGTTCTTGATGTTGAAGTTGCTAAAATCAACGTTGAAGAATTTGGAGATACAAACAATACTTGATAAGATCACGCCAAATGATGCATATGTTTCCAGGAAGTTACCATCGTCTTCATCAACATTGAATTGCTCCTTATCGATGTAAGCGACCAACTGATCGAGAAGGAACCAAGGACCCTTTGCGTCGTTGAAAAAGAGGTAATTGGCCACAGGCAAACTGTTCAGAAGGGCCAACAGAATTCGACTGAGTTTCTCGTCGTTTTTTTCTCTAATGAGCTGCTGTACAAGTTTGGCAATCAACGCAGTTAACTTCCTTTGCTGGATTTCCAGGTAGCAGAAGTTGGAATGCGGAAGTTTACAAAGAAACTCAATGAACTTGCTTTCTCTCAAAGAAGTGAACTCGGTGTTCAAATTCATGAGCTTCGAGTTAAACTCCGAAGAAAGGTTCACGACTCGATCGAGCGTCTCTGTTTCTTGCTCAAATGTATGGAGGGTGTATGTTGACCTGTCAATAGCAAAGGCGGTGATGAACTGCTCGTATGTGATGAGGTTCTTGTAAGCACAGCTCTTAAGAAACTCTTTCCTCAAATCATAAGGGGTCTTTGCACCACCAACAGTCATTTTCATTAGACTTGGGTGGTCATACTCAAGTACCACTTTGATGAATTTTTGTGCCACTTCTTCCGCAAGAGGCCCAGCTGACACGTTGCGTAATTGGAGTGTTAGACGACTGACAATGTAGTTTTTCCAGTTGAATTTCACATATGCTCTAACATCAGCAGAAACAGCAAAGAGCATACCGTCAAAAAAAGCTCGAGTGATATCTAGAATTACCAACTCCTTTTCATTTGTTCTGAGTCCAAAAAACGACATGAATCTCTGCAATAGGCCAGCGTCAAACCTCCAGGCCAGAAATTGCGAGTTGAGCCACATGACTCTTTTGAGACGAGTGTAGTTGGTGAACTTTTTCGATGTCAAGCTGTAAGACTGCGCTTTGGGTGCTTTTTGTTGAGAGAGTAACTGAGCAGCGTTTTCGATTTCGCTATAATGCTGGAATCGGTCGCCTGGCTTGACCACCGGATTGACTCTGCTCAAAAAGTAGGAGCAGATCGATGGGTCGTTCAATCTATTTGAAGCCTTCATGATTGCCATAAAGAGCTCTTTGAAGGAGTGGCCTGTAAAACGAGCCGAATCGGCCTCAATCATGGCTCCCCACATGAACACCACCTGGTACCAGAGATTTTTCAATTCCACGGAAGTGTCGGGCTGAGAATCGTACACTCTAGACGAGAGGCTAAGCGTATAGCTGGAGAGACTCTTGATGAAGTCCAGAACCAAATCCGGTCGAAGTTCCGCCATGTAACGCCCTTTGAGGCGCAAGACGTACTTTTTCTGATTACCATAGCTCAATTTCTCTAGTAGCGAGAAGAACTTGGCCAATTTCACGCCCGACGACGAGAAGTGCTCGAGAGCGTATTCCAACTGTAGCTGCTCGGCCCGCCTGGCTCGAACCAACGGAAGATGGTATAGGGTCTGAAGGTCTAGTAGGTTTTCCAAGAGTTCATTATCGGAAATTGACTCGCTCTCGCAGAGCTGGGCCAATAAGGCGGCAAAGACCTTTCTGTTTGTATTTTTGAGCACCGACTTTTTGACGAGCCGTTTCAACGAGGCGTTTGGCTCCATGGTCATGGTGCTTCGGGTTCGTAGTGGGTGGTAATTGGGGCAAGCGTTGATCGCGGTTCCGGAGTTATATAGAGGCTCACGCAGTCCGACTATCCAGAACAATGGGCTGGAGGTGGGATACTCAAGATACAAATAATTGAAATAATATTTAGTTGACAATATTACAGTGCCTTGGAATCCAAGGAAACTCGATGTGACGAACAAAAAAGTACGTCTTCAAGTCCTATTTATTATGCATGCGTTGGTATTTAGGTGTACCACTATCTTCGTAGTAAGGCCCCTCTAGCTGAGCACTGACGTAGCTCTACTTGAGGCTGAAATTGATTGCAAGCTCAGCCGGGAAACCCAGGAGCTCAATTCCGGTGATCGAAACATGTCTAGCCCAGCTTTGCATTCAATTGCCACTCGGGAATTCCAATGTTCTTCAATTGCTCTTCAACAACCTTGTCGGTCTTAGCGTCCTTGGAAGCTTGTTGCCATGCAGGAATGCCACCGTTAGCCTTCTCCTCCAGCTTCTCCTCTGCTTCCTTGTGGGCCATTTGCCAGTCGGGTATACCACCGGACTTGTATCCGATTTCGGGCATGAACACACCCTTGGATGCGACTTGCTCGAACTCTTTAGGTTCAGTCTGTTCCACAGGCTTCTCCAGCTTCTTCGGTTCAGCTGATTTGGTCGATGCTGTCTTTGCTTTGGAAGAATCGCCTGACTTGACTTTTTTGAGAATGTCTGAAGCAGAGGGAATCGACGATACAGGCACCACTTTGCGATCCAGCGCACCATTGGAAGTGGATCTGGCTTTGATCAAATTCTTCAACGACTGCAACTCCTCGGAAATGTCCGTAAGCTCATCGTGCAAGTTCTCCTTGGTCAACTTCATATTCTTCTGGATACTGTTCTGCAAGTTGTCCACCTCCAACTTCATCAAGCGCAAGTCGTCGTCGAACTTGATCTTGTCCTTGTTGTATTTCGATAAGAAATCGTTGACGTTATCAATGACCACGTCGATTTCCTTGAGCTTGGCCTCGTTGGCTTCCTTGATCTCTTTCTGCTCTATGTCCATTTGCTCTAGGATCTTATCTACCTTAGCAAACTCTTCCTCAATCATCTTCTTGTCGTCATCAACACGTGTCTGTCCAGGAGGCACAATAGTGGGCAACAAGTACTTGGTCACCACTTGGTACAAGCCGTACGTCACACCAGCCGTGGCCGTGGCCATGATGAAGTAGTCCTTCCACGTGCGCTCCGGCACTTGTGGGGCAACACTATAGTAGTCCAAAGGCGCCAAGTTTTGCTGGTTGCCTGCACCGGAGGCGCCTCTGTAAGTGGTGGCGGTGGAGGAGGTGGAGGCGGGAGTGGAGGAAGTTTGGCGAGTTTTGCCTGCCCTTCTAACGGCCTCTTCGATCTCTTGCTCGTTCAAGCCCTTCGACTGCAAGAACTCTATTTTCTTGGACATAGGCGACGAGTCCACATTTCTGTCCTGGAGAAAGCTCACGGCACTTTGTATGAGTTCTTCGTTCATTGGTGGTGCTTGACTTTGGATCGGGTTCCCCAGGTTGGTTGAGTGAGTGGAGATAGTGCATGCGCACCCACACATCTCCAAACCTCGGTAGACTCCCCACCATTCACTGCAGACCCCACCAGACTCACCAAACACCAAGTGACACCCAAATATTTATATACATATATTTTTGTGTTTGTGTTTTATGTGTTTGTGATTTTGTGTGTTTCAGATGTGCTTGGAATTAGGAAAAGGAATTTCTGAAACTAAGAAATATTTTATTGGCCTTGGTTATGTATTTATGGTTTGGGGCATATTCTCATATCTCACTAAATAGTGAGCGCATAATGTAGCTTCACAGTAGCTTCACAGTTCCTACCAATACATCATAACCAATTATTAAATCACGGACTATACCAATTAGTAATAACGATTAATAGAAGTCAAGTAAAAATATTGATTTTCAAAACAATACAGCACTACCAATTTTGTCTATGTTCATGCTTTCAACTATTTACACTATAGGTGCTTCAAGAGCTCTTCATACAAGCACCAGCTGATGCCCGCACTGAGGGCCTTCCTGCCCAACCTCAACGATAAGCCACTGAACAAGTTCATAAATCCTCCAGGCTCCAGTAAAAGCGTCTTTGTGGCAGCCAAGATGGAGTTGGATCCGGCCTGTGTGGATAACTGCAAGCGAGTCTTTATGGCGTCGAACGGTGCAGTCACTGTGGTGGATACACATGCGGCGCAAATGGCCGAAAGTGAGTTGTTGATTCCCGAAGTCACGGCCTCATCGTAATGGCTGCCCTGTAAAACCGATGGAAACACCTCGTTCTTGAATCCCTCGTAGAACAATACGTATATTCCGGCATACGGGCAGTCTCGGGCTAGCGTGGCCACGGTGCCCTTGAAGAAATTCCGGTACGACCCGGGCTGATTCGGGCTACTGGCATATATGCCCTCGAAGCCCTCGTACATGGAGTTGTAGTTGTACATATTGGACTCAAACCGCGTTTTGATCACGGTGATTGGCATGGTGATCACCCCCACAATTGCTCGGACCACGAACCCCGTGGCCAAGTTCTCTGCATGCGAGAGCTTGGGTAAGAGACTCAGTTTCCTGGAGTTCTCATTCTGGCTTCGCGGCTTCAATGTCTCCAAATACAGTCGCGTTTGGGAAAGGATAGTGAAGTATAAACCAGCACCCACGGACGTTCTCAAGGTGGACGGGATCACGCCTCGCCATAAATCCTTGATATTGGCCAATTTGCGGAGCTCCTTGCCAATAGATGTGCGGTACCCCATCACCTCTTTCTGTTGCTGTTGCAAACGAGTCTTTAATAAGTCTAGGGGTTGTAGAGTAAAGGCAGAAAGAAGGCCGGCGGTGCCGCCTGCTATTAGGTGGGCCGTGGTGGACGGCTTTTTTATCGGCTCGGGCTGTTTTGCTGGTAGAATGGCATTATTCATTTGATGGTTGCAGTAAAAGATTAGCGATTGTCGGGAAAAATGGAGTAAGTATATTTTGCGGGAACTATGTCTCAGATTTTGGCCCGTGGAAATAGCCCAACCGTCGTTACGTAAAGTTGCGTCGGTGCGTCTTCAGACAAGCACCTGTCTGCAGGCCGCCCGATGCAGTGCCCCAATTGGACCAACCTTTAGCTGTGGTATCCACTCACATGCTGGCTCTTGGCTGGACTTGTAAAAAAGTGCTTTTGTCGAAACGAGTCATCAAGGAAACCAGAAATCTTCTTCCTTTAACGTAGAATTGATCCCCAACGTTTTCATCTTCGCGGCATTCGCCGTTTATAGTAGATCTGACAGGCATCTTTTAACGGTCCAGACAGCACTTCACTGTCCACATTCTCCGGCTTAAACAGTCCACATTCTTCGGCTTAAACAGTCCACGTCATCAAGTATTCTCCCACATGCTATCTATAAGAGCCCTAGCAGAGGCCGGAATCACTAGCTCTGGATCGATGGTTTGAAGCTCGGCCAAGCCTTCGTACTCGAGGCCAGGATAATTATCCTTCATCAAAGACAAGCTGGCGAGCGCAAGAGACGAATGGAACGGATCCGGAAATGCCTCTTTTTCTTTGCCAAAGCCTCCCATGAGTTTATGTTGAGTAGAGTTCAAGAGGTACTCCACAGCCTTTTCGCCATTGATCACACCAACAGCATCTTCTCGCAAGAGCTTCAACAGCGCCACCACCCACCACGAGTAACATGTATCGGCGAATTTGTTATCACGTCCATTGAAGCCTCCAATGTCGTCCATATCATGGTACTCGTATACTTCTTTGTAAAGAGCTGGAGGGTAGTCAACTTGCCTATGGACCAACCAATTCACTGATTCGTCGACCCACGAGTAAATTTTTTCCAAATCGTAGTCAAGCAATTTGAGCGTGGCAATGCCGCAGAATGTGAGTCCAGAGTGTGATTCTGTTTGGGAATACGATGCAAGACCACCAAGCGTATTCGTTTTATCAATCACAAATTTCTCCAACGCAGAGACATTTATATCGTGAAGCCTCTTTTCCGCCGGAAGCTTATCATAGCCCAACATTTTGCGGATACATGCTGCAATGTAGCAGAGCCTCAAATCAGACTCTCCAATCAACCCACCATTAGGGCCTAAAACCGACAGAAAAGAGCCAACATTTTCGCCCGAAGTAAACTGACATAGACTTACAAACTTCATGATCTTGTGACGATCTATTACCGCCGAGTAGTCCTCGCCGAGGATGGCCAAGTTGGCTAATGCAAAGAAGGTGGCCGAAAGATTAGGCAAATCGAACTCGTTCTTACTCTCGTCAAGCGCAAACGTCTGGCTGGGTCGGAAAGCCTGGATGCTGGGATCAGGGGTGGCGATCAAGTGACTGTAAATAAACTGTATCTGCAGAGGAGTCTCTGGAGTGGGCAGGAGCTGGCCAAGAAGTGAGAGCCCATTTAAGCAAAAGTATATGATGGAGAGTTTATTAGCATCTTCCGTTTGTGATCGCAGAGGAAGCGAATTTACGCACAACTGGAAATATTTAGCGTGTTTTGGGATAAGAAGAGACATGGAGACGAAGGAGGCCAGGATTAGAATCTAATGGGGGGGTGCGCCATTTCGTGCGTTGCCTGCACACAATGCATGGCTTCAATCATCCTGGTCCATCAATTCTTGTAAGATTCTGGCCATATCCAACTCATACACCTTTGTGTCATGCAATTCTGATTGTGCCACGAGCGAAACAAACACAGGCAGGTGGGCTTTCTTTTTTAGGATTGCTGTAGAGCATCTCACAGGCTCAGTACCGATTTGAGTCTTCCATTCTTCTCCAAGAGCATCGAGATGGACATCAACCTTCTGCCACGAAACAAACCGTTCAATTAAAAAAATTTCTCCAAGAGTTTCACATGGTTGTCCTTTTGAACACGTGTCAGTTTCTGATTCCAAAGAGTCCCAAGAAAACCAGAACCGACTCAAGTCAGTGTTCAAGCCACAGCCAAGGAACTTCGTGAATGCCTCTTTGAGAGTCCAGAGCTGGTTAAATAAATTATACTTTTCGTGGACATCAGCTTGGTCCAATAAAAGGCGTTCATGGTCACTGAAAATGGGTGCAAATGATGAGACGTAATCCGAGCCCAAAATGGCATCCTGGTTCTCATGTGAAAGATCAACTCCCACCGGAGAATCAGCTCCAAACTGTACAACTATACAGATCAAATCATCGGAGGAGGACGAGTTGAACTGGATATCCAGATGGGCAAAGCGGGGTTTGCCGTGTTCATTATAAGAAAGGTGCGGGGGTTTCAAAGGCTCGAAGTCTAAACCGTTACAGTCTAAAAACAATGCATAGTTGAGCACGATTCGCTGGAAAAGCTGTTGCACGAGGGCCTTGTTTCGCAGGTGTTTCTTGTTGAGCACGCCGAGCTGCTCTTTTGGCGTGAGCTGACGCATGAGCTGCTCAAACATAAACTCATCCTGTAGGAGGTCGTGTAGGCTGTTATTCTGGGTCGAGCAAATGAACACCATATGCAGTGGGCGAGCTAAATTGGCCCCGAAGTCGGGGAACCTCATGTTAGAGGGGACATTAGAAATAACGAGCGCGGGCTGCAGCAGTAGCGCACTTTCTGAAGGTAATGTAGATTACTTAACTCCTCATGTACCCGTGCCTCGAGTATATCAGGTGGTCCTTTCAATAACCATGGAGTACAGTCCAGAGTGAGATACTTGTTAAACATAAAGTTCATAGTCTCATCAAGATATGTGAATATCTGAGGAGTTACACGAGAACTGTTTCTAGTGGGTCTGGGAGTAGTAGACATTCTGATGTCTACCCAGATAATATTCTGATTAATTAATTAATTAACACTAGGATTGGGGCAGAAGTTCTAACTTATATAGTTCAGGAACTCTGCTAAACCTTCTTCAACATCTTTCATGCTGGAGCTAAACCTTCATCAAGAATCACCAAAGGTTAGGCGCACCACACTCTCTACTTTCTAAGAAGAGCGCGCCTTCCATTTCTGGAATGATCAGTTANCCACACTCTCTACTTTCTAAGAAGAGCGCGCCTTCCATTTCTGGAATGATCAGTTATTGCTCATTCTCAACACCTGCATTGTAGATGGCGGAGACCAGAGACATGACGCTCGATCGGATCGCACTTCCCTTTTGGGAACATACCCCATCCTCCTATAAGGGCGGGGGCCTCGCCGTTTCTCCCTCCTTTTTCTCCCTGAATTTCGCCATGTCTATCCCTTTGCAAACAGAAGTCACTTTGCCTAATGGCAACAAATACACCCAGCCCACGGGGTTGTTCATAAACAATGAGTTTGTGAAGTCCAAGGCTGGCAAGACCATTGAGTCCATTAACCCTGCTACTGGTGAGGTCAATTGCTCCGTCTACGCTGCTGAGGAAGACGATGTGGACGTTGCTGTGGCTGCTGCCAGAAAGGCATTCAAGTCTTGGAGAAAAACCACCGGTGTCGAGAGAGGAGATCTTTTGTTCAAGTTGGTGGAAATCATGAAGGACGAGTTGCAGATCCTTTCTGATATCGAGGCCTGGGACTCGGGCAAGCCAAGAGACTCCAATGCTTTTGGTGACGTTGCAGAATGTATCAATGTGTTCAAGTACTACGCCGGCTGGGCTGACAAGGTGCAGGGAAAGCTTATTTTCCAAGACCCCAAGAAGTTGGCCTACACCGTCCATGAGCCATATGGTGTGTGTGGCCAGATCATTCCATGGAACTACCCCATGCTTATGGCTGCTTGGAAGATTGCCCCAGCCTTGGCTGCCGGTAACGTGATTGTGCTCAAGTCGTCGGAGGTCACTCCATTGTCCATTTTGTACTTCGCCACGCTTTTCAAGAAGGCCGGTTTCCCTCCAGGTGTGGTGAACTTCATCTCCGGTTACGGTGCCAGTGCTGGTAAGGCTTTGGCCTCTCACTTGGATGTGGATAAGATTGCTTTCACTGGATCCACTGCGACTGGTCGCTTGGTCCAGAAGATGGCCACTGCTAACTTGAAGGCTGTGTCCTTGGAGTGTGGAGGAAAGTCTCCTCTTTTGGTGAGAGCCGATGCTGACATTGACCAGGCCGTCAAGTGGGCTGCCATCGGTATCATGTCTAACATGGGCCAGATCTGCACATCCACCTCGAGAATCTATGTGCACGAGTCCATATATGAGCAATTCTTGGAACAGTTTGCCAAGCACGTCACCGAGGAGTACAAGCAAGGTGACATGTTCACGGATGGTGTTATTGTTGGACCTCAAGTGTCCAAGCTGCACCATGAGAAGATCATGGGATACATTGACATCGGAAAGAAGGAGGGTGCACGTGTGATCTTGGGAGGTGAAGCAAACACGGAGGGCAATTTGGGCAAGGGTTACTTTATCAAGCCCACAGTGTTTGCAGATGTCAAGCCAGACTTCAGAATCGTCAAGGAGGAGATTTTTGGCCCTGTTGTCGCAGTTGGCAAATTTTCTACTGACAGCGAGGCGCTTGAATATGCCAACGGCACTGAGTACGGATTGGGAGCCGCTATTTTCACCAAGGACATCACTGTTGCACACAACATGGCCTCAGACGTTCAGTCCGGCCAAGTGTGGATCAACTCGTCGAACGACTCGGACGTCCACATTCCATTTGGTGGTGTGAAAATGTCTGGTGTGGGCAGAGAATTGGGAGAGTACGGCTTGGAGATGTATACCGAGGCTAAGGCCGTGCACATCAACTTGGGAGTTCGTTTGTAAGTCCATTATTTATAGAATCAGACTAGAAAACTCGCTAGAAAGAAGCTTTGTTAAACGCAACATATCTACAAAGCAACGCTATAATAAAAAAAAAATTAATCAAATAGCTCTCTAATCTTATTCTTTCCATGCGTGAATGCAGCAGAGATTATCAACTCGGCATGTACACCCGTGCACCAATTCAACCCTCACCACGGCCAAATATCATTTTAAGTTGGATTGTTCGCCACAAGCACCTTGTCGAGCGCCAGCATTTGACGGCAGATTTCTCATCCCAAACAACGTTGTCACCCTCTAATTTTCTTTATTTGTCGGTGCACAGCCGCTCATTTTCGCGATTGAACCTCCACTTTCTACGCTGCTCCAAATCGCTAAACCCACACCAGAGGCTAAATGGACAATTTCTTCCAGTCATCCCCGGAGATGACTCTCAAAGAACTGTTCTTGCTTTGCCTCTACAACCATTTGAAGGAAAATGGTTGCTCTGCTAGTGCGCAGGCTTTACTTCGAGAAGCTCACTTGTATGGGAAGGAGACCGGCCCCTCCGAGTCGTTATCTGAATGGTGGGATCTGTTTAGTTTGATGAGAAACTCCATCCAGGTTTCTCGGGACCATAATTCCCATTTGCTGAACAGATACGGCATGTCTGGTGGGAATGGTGGTACCAATGACCAGGGCACTTTCAAAGTTCCTATCAACTACAGAGACCAGTATTCAGCACCGTCAGGGGTTGTGCAGAGTAATATGGCAAAGGAAGCACACGCCCAGGCACCCAAGTGGAAGTCGGATCGGCAGATTCTGCCGCTTTTGGTTCCTGGTCATGCACCTTTAGTGGTTCCCAAGGACACTGGCCCTACGGATCGGCGCAAGTCGATGACCAATGCAGATATGAATGGCAATGCGAGCCGGGGCCGTAATAATGCCAAAGAACCGGCTTCTGAACATGGCTTGCCCCAAGCGCAACTGTTGTCGGGAGAAACACCCCACGAGCTTGATAGCAGGCAAATGCAACCCCCTTTGAACTTGGCTGGAGGCAACATTAATGAGTTTTCTCAAAACCAACAGCAGTTTCAGCAACAGAAGTTTAATCTGCAAAAGCATAATCTACAAAACCTTCAGCAGATACAGATGCAGCAGAGACAACAACAACAGCACTACCAACAACAACAGCAGCAACAGCAGCAACAGCAGCAACAGCAACAGCAGCAGCCTCGGTTACGACAACAAGACATGCAGCGGAGCAACTTTGATCCTCAGCAAGCACAGCATCCCCAGCAAATGCCCTTTCAATATGCAATGAATGGGCCTAATATGGGGACAGCAATGAAGCCAGAAAAGAACGTTCCAGTGCAGATGATGGAGAACAAAAAACACGGGGCCAATGCCCGGGAAAAATCTAAGGCACACGGCGCAATGATGAGCGAAGTGTCAAATGTCAATGGAGCAGTGATGGGTTTTGCACCAGAGGAGCTATCACTTACAAACGGCATAATGGACACGAATATCAATATGAGCGACTTGGACTTTGAAAGCATGCCGCGAGAACGAGCGATCAATGCAGAGGAGGAGAGTCAAAATCATGCCGGCATGATGGCATCCGACTCTTATGGAGGGGTGGTGATGGACTCAGGGATACTTGATGGATCACGGGGCTTCAGTGGGAATAATTATTCGAACGGAAACAATGTCATGAACCTTGGTTTCGATGCCGATAGCAGTGATATGTTTCTCGAGACTCCCTTGGCTTTGAAGTTCTGACCCGACTGGGTCCGCTAACCTTGGACACTGGACTACATGAAGAGCGTGAGCTTATGCTGCAAACACCAGTATACCATGTGGTGTCAAGAGGCTCCATAGTACTGTTTGCTGCAGAACACACGGTCTCTGTAGATCAGTGAAGACCAATAGTTAGTGTACATCAGAGAATTAATTGAGATCAGGAAGTAATTGAGAACAGAGCATGTTAATTAAGGCCACAGTAGTTCAACTGTAAACCAGAAAAAAAAAAAAAAAAAAAAAAAAAAAAAAAATGGCCAAAAGCTGGGAGCTTAGACGGCTCTACAGTGGCAGGCAGTTCGTACCTCGGCCCCATCATGCGCACCAAGGCGCATCGTAAGTACCCATTGTACATCCAGACGGCTACAAGGTGCGATGACAATGGACATGTCCAAGTCAAAAAAAAAAAAAAAAAGAATAAAAAGGGTATTTGGACCGGAAACCCGTACCTCCGCGGACAATGCCCTCAATGGAAAAGAATTCAAAAAAAAAGTATTCCGAAAAACCATTCAAAAAAAAGTATTCAAAAAGGTTCATGTAAAAAAAAAGTATTGGCCCAGAAAAACAAGCCATGTTTTTTGGGGGTGCTAATCGCGCTTCGTTTTTCCCCATTACGTCTCCCATGTGCGATAGGCAGTTTATGCGGAGTGCGACACTACTTTTGTTTACCCTACCCTAAAGAAACATAGTCGAGGTGTATATAACGCAAGCAGTTTTCCGAGTTGCCCGAACCCACACCCAAGAAGCAGCCGTGGCCCTCCGTTTCGCCAACCCAATGTGCCCCTTGTCCTTATGATGTCCTCGCTCAATAACCTACTATCTGGCTACCACAATGCCGAATCGGACTGGGGCATAGAGGAGCCTCCCCTACTGCGCAATCGCTTTGATTCCGTCAGCACCAGTGACTACTCCCAGCCGCCAAGAGTACGTGACAACTGTGCGTACAAATCGCCCACCCTTGTCAACCGCTCGGGGTCTTTTAGCCATGTGTCTTCGCATGATGGCTACTCTTATGTATCTGCCAGGAACAAGAGCAGTGTGAAGAGCAGTGTGTGGCCCGAGATGCAGCCGTCCACAGAGAACTTCAGTAAATTCATTCGCAAGTACCTCGCGTTCAAGACCAACTCGTTGCAGTTCATTGAAAAGTTCAAGTACAACTTGATCATCTCCAACCTCTTGGATGACTCTCTCGTGCAGTCCAAGAATGAACAAGCCCTCGGCAATCTTCTACAGATCAAGCTGGCAGAGGAGAGTCTTCGGATGGACCCTGTCCGACTCAAGAAACCTTCGTGTTATCCTGGTGTCTCCGACGAGTCTTACCTCCAGGTTACTGAGAAGAAATACCACCTACATATGCCCAGGTTTGGGAGTCCGGGAAGCCTCCTTCACATTCTTTTCTTGATTATATTTTTGCTCAAGCAGAGCATGAAAATAAGCTCTACTCTTTCCCGCTCTTCCAAAGTGGAGATCTTCAAGAGACTATTGCTATACTCCACCAAATACGTGAAGTTCAAACGGGTCAACTACTTGATCGAGTCCTTCAGAAGTCTACGCAACCTCAACGAGTTTATGATCTCCAACTGCAGAATGAACAAGGTGGTCATTTCCAGCTTCATCTCCTTGAGAGAGAGTGACCTCTTCCACTCAATCAGCAAGAAGCCTCTGTGCGTGTCTCCAGACGCGGCAAGAACCCACTTGAACATGTTGCTCGATGGAATGCTAGTCAATATCAAGGCGTCAATCCGAGACTGTCTAGTTCATACAAACGGGAACTTGCTAGAGAAGTACTGCGAGATCAATAACATACCGTTGGGCTTAGTCTCGGAGAATCTCGACGTGACCCAACTGCACAAGCTCGAGGAGCAGGACGCTTCCATGCCGCTTTCTACAAAATACCTCACAGAAAAGTTGAATATTTTCAATAACCTACGAAGGTTCTTCATCTGCCAGTTGCTCACCATTCACGATGGGCACTCGTTCAACTACATTCTCTTGAAGATAGGCCACAACTTCAACATTGATTTTGCCACCAGCAGAAACTATTCATCCATGACTTCCAAATTGAGATCGCTCAACTCCATTTTTGACACCCATATCACTATGCTTAACCAATTCCTTTCCTTGAACGAAAAATTCCATTCTTTACATTCTCCAGAACAGCTCATCGACTACACAAACGATAACATTCTATCGCAACCAGCACCCCATTTCCCCAATGGCGCCAGTCTGGTACTACAAACTGATTTATTTCCTTCCAAACGAGACATCAATTTGGACAACTTGATTGATAAGTTGCAAAACCTTACCACCAATCTTAAGTACTACAAGACTTACTTTGGACAAACTTTTGGCGCCGAAAGCATTCGGCCTACCAATACCTCTGACCCCATCAATTCCCCATCGACTGGCCCTGATGACTACGAAGAGAAACTAGCCATTTTCACGCTGTTCTCCAAAGAATTGAAGTCCTCGATGGACCTCTACTCATCATGCTTGACTGACTACAAGGCAGAAGGAAACCGAAACCGGTTTTCGGGTGACACAGTATCTTCACAAACGCACTCCAAACCTACCAGTGGCACCACCGACCAGTTTGGCTTGAAGAGCTTCCATACAACGCCGTCTGCCTATAAAAAGAAGAGCCAATCAGACGACGACCTCAAAAAGAAAAACCTTTCCGAAGAAGAGCTCAAAAAAATCGCCGATAAACGAAAACGGTTCTCCTCCGGCTTGCTGGGCCTCTTGACGGTGCTAGAGGACTCCAAAGGTGGGGACGAGACCGAGCACGATGCATCGCTCCATGAAAGCTACAACCTGGCAGCACTTGAGGCACTCACCAAGCGAGTAAATTTTAGAAGCTCAAACAGATTCTCCATGAATTCTGTGAACTCGAATTTATCCGGCCTCACGGACTTGATCGCTTCCACCCAGTTCACCACCGACGAAGAAGACGTCTTCAAGGGTGACCGAATGAACCCTCCTCCCATGAACCAGGAGGATTTGCGGAGAAAACTCGAAGAGAGTTTTAACAAGATCTACAATCTAGAAACAGAAAACGAGAAACTCTTACGTTCTTCCAATAAGCAGAGCGTGGGTGCTGAAGAACAGCTTCAAGAGTCACTAGACGAACACAAACCCCAAGGCCAAAATGGCCACGAACCGCTAGACGAAAACGGTCACGAGATCACCTCCTTGGCTGCTAGAGATGGCGCATTCTTGGGCAGCTTGGAGAAGACTCTCAGCACGAACGCGGACCTCATTATTTAATTATTTAATCACATTATGCATATCCTATACCTATATCCTATACCTATATCTTAACCATATCTTGAGCGTCTATAAATCGCCACGCACGTTATTTCACGGGCGTCACAGTACCTGAAAAATCACCCTCTCCCTCATGATACATTGCTTCAAGAGACGTAGGTATTGGAGCATCTCCACCTTCTTCGTCCTCTCCCAAAAGGAGAAAGGCCACGTCCTTCTTTTTGGTGGTTGCATCCTCCTTTTTCTTGGTTGGAAAGCTGGACTTGCCCTCCATGACCACCTGCTGCACTTGCTCTTTTTGCTTGGCCCGGTCTCTCATTCTCTCTTCAATGGTGCCCTTCGTCAAGAGTCGGTACACTGTCACCTGCTTGGTCTGGCCCAATCTGTGGGCTCTGTCCATGGCTTGCGAATCGATGGTAGGGTTCCAGTCCGAGTCATAGAAGATCACGGTATCTGCCGAGGTCAAGTTGATACCCAACCCACCAGCTCTTGTGGATAACAAAAAGACAAAGATCTCGGGCTTGGTTTGCCAGTCGTGCACCAAATCTCTTCTGTCCTCCAACTTGGAAGATCCATCCAACCGAATGTAGCTGTGTTGCTTGAATGTAAGGAACTCCTCCATCAAATCCATCATCTTGGTCATTTGGAAGTACACCAAGACTCTGTGGTCATTCTTCTTGAGATCGTCCAACAACTTATCAAGTTTGGCGAGTTTGCCTGATTCGGTGACGAACCGGTTCATTGAAGGCATTCTTATGTTTGAGTAATCAAACAAATTGTTCACGGGACTAGGTAACATGTTGGACTTTGGATACAATGAAATCGGCACCTTTCTCTTTAACAAGTCAGCCTCTTTGCTCAAAGGAAGAGGCAAAAGGCTCGATTTGATAGACTCGTCAAAGAGTGTTGCTTCCAAGTTTCTTGTAAATGTGTGGTCACTGCAACGCACATTGATGGGTGGTGCCACTGCTGGCAGTAGAGCTGCAGGGGGTAACACGTTCATGTACATGTCTGCGTAGACATTGGCCTGTATGGAATGCAAGTTATTGAGGACCGGGGAATTTTGCGTTTGGCAGAAGTTGTTGTTAGACTCTCGTATGAGGAATTCTTGGCCCACTGCACTGGAGCTTCCATCGTCGTAAACGAATTTGATCCGGTTCAGCTTATCGTAGTTGATTGAGGTGTATTTTTTGAGATCAATGGCTCTGTCGAGGATCGATTGATGCGATATCTTCTTCAACTCGCCTTTAGATACATCAGTAAACTTGAGCCAGCCAAAGTTGTCCAACCTGTCGTCCTCGACATTGTCCGGGTTGTAAATGCTGAACATTTCATAGATTTTCCGTTTCGACCCAACATCATTATTCTTGCTTGGGACGAGCACTTCTTGGTAGATTTGTTTGGGCAAAACATATGATATCTTGTTTTTCAAAGAATATGCCAATTCAAGATCTGTCTCTCGTAAAAATGATCCGGTCTCTGCAAAGTCGCCCACTGCAAAACTAGAGTACACATCGGCTCTCTCAAATAAGTCGGGGTGGTTGCAGACTTTTCTGAACTGCATCACAAGGTTCATCAACGACTGGCTACTCTCGTCATTATTCGTGGAAAGAAGATCCAGTAATGAGATCTGAGACTTTAGCATCTGGTAATATTTCTTCTGTCTGTTGGTCAAATCACAGAAGATATCGATCTCTAATTTGTCTCCCAATTCACTCTGCACATTCTTCTTCACTCTTCTTAACATGAATGGCTTCAAAATAACATGCAACCGCTTCAATTGCTGCTCGTTCAATTGCGTGTTGGACTGTGCATGACTTTCAATATCTTTCGAAAACCAGTCACTGAACTCGTCATGAGAGTCGAACAAAGAAGGCATAATAAAATGCAATAATGCCCATAATTCCTGCATCGAGTTCTGGATGGGCGTACCTGTCAAAAGCAACCTATTCCGGCAAGAGAAACTCAACAATGACTTCCATCTCGAAGATTGTGACGACTTGATGGCCTGGGCCTCGTCCAAAATCATGTACTGCCATTTCATCTTCTGGAAGTAAGGTGCATCGGCCACCACGAGTTGGTATGACGTCACGAGGACATGGAAAGGGGCATCCTTGCCGTATCTTAAGTTCTTTCTGTCCCAGAACTTTCTCAAAATCTTTCTGTCCTTTGTGTTTCCCCAGTATGGCAAAACCTTCATTTCGGGCACGAACTTGGAGATTTCCTGTTGCCAATTGTGCAAAGTGGAAGCTGGAGTAACCACGAGAAATGGTCCCCAGATGTTGTGAGCCTCGGCTAAATATGCAAGAACAGAGATACTCTGGACGGTTTTTCCCAATCCCATCTCATCGGCAAGAATACCGTTGATACCTTGTTCGTAAAGATTTGCCAACCAATTCAAACCTTTGATCTGGTACTCTTTGAGTGTACATTTCAACATGTTGGGTTGGCTGATTCTCAAGTCACCCACGAGCGTTGGATTCTGGAAGTTCATCTCCTCTCCGTTGGTGTCTGGGTTGCGGAAGTCATCGAAGTTTTCAGCACGAGACTTGGCACTGTTCAAGGCGTTTTGAGCATTGGCAGCTGCGGCACGGTGCAACTCATCTTCATTTTCGCTATCAAAGTCGAGCGAATTAAAGTCAGTTTGCTTGCCTTCCACTCCGTGGTACTTGTCTAGCTCCGAGTCCGTCTTTTTGGGCAATGAGCCATCTGCATCAGCACCCTCGATCTCATCGGTCTTGATTTTCTTGCCGATAAAATGTGAGTACAACTCTGTTTGGGTGATCAAGAAGTTTAATTTCCTGGACTGTCTTCTGGCCTCACGGTCCTCCTCCTCCTTCTTGGCCTTATCTATCAATTCTTTCTCGTGCTTTTTCCTCACCTCTCTCTCAATACGCTCGTTGCGCTTCCAGAAGTTGAACATTTCCCGCATAGTTCTTCTGGCCTTGGCACTCAAGTCCTTTTGGTTTTTGTTGTTTCTCATCTGCCACCGCTTTGCTTCTCTGGATGCCAAAATGGCGTTTTTCTTCATGTTGATGAGACGCGCTTGGTTCAGCTGCTGCATCATCCTGGCCACCTTGGGTCCATCTTTTCTGGACAAATCCTTCCAGATGGCCACAAAGGTGTTGTCGTATTGCTTTGTGACCGACTTCAATTCTTTTGTTTTGGTAGGAGAAGCTCTGTCGTTGGCCTTGGATGCAGATTGAGAGGGCTTGGCCTCGTTTTTCAAGGATATCTTGATTCGGAGTTTTCCATTCTCCTTGTTGCTCCGTGATTTGTCGGAGCCGTTGGGAGAAAGAGATGCAGGGTTGGTGGACATATCACCGGTCAAATCCTCGGGAGATTCGGGGTTGCATCCAGATGACGGATCGTTGGTTTTTCGACGTTTGGCGTCTGTAGATTCCACAACGTTGGTACGTTTCTCTGCACGCACCGTCTTTTTTGATTGTTTGTCGCCCAGCCTAAAGCTTTGGGTGGATTCTTCCTCTAGAAGAGCAGCGACCTTTTCTTCCAAGATTCTTTTCCGCAACTCAGTTTTGTCTGCAACGCTCGAAGGATCGAGCCCCAAACCAGCAGCCACAGCCGAATCGCTATCACCCACCAAAACCTCTTCAGCGGTGAGCCGGTCGACAAAGTTCGACATGAGAGGATTCGAGCTGGACAACACCGAGCTCAAGGTCTCTTTTTCGTACGCCAACACCGCAAGGTTCAGCGTCTGGTTGAGCACGCGGTCCAACTCATTAATAGCAGTGACCCGATTTTCAAATGCCTTGAGGTAGTCATTGCTAAGCGGTGTATGATCGGCCGAAACACCGTGCTGGTCCGTGCGGTCGGCACTGGGCAGTTTGAGAGTGTTTACTTGAGGGTTGGGGTGGCTATTGAGCAGACCATTGGTGGCGGGAGGTTTTGAATCAGCAATTGCCCGATTTGGCCGGGAAGCCGAATATACTGAATGTGGGGAATTTTCGGGCGGGTGGGACATAGACGAAGATACTCTAAGAGGAGGGTCTATATGGGCATGTGGGGTACCGTTCCCGGAAGGCAGAGGCGAGTTCTCGGAAAGTAGGGATTCGAGGTTCATGGCCAAAAAACCGGGCGGCGGACGGTGTAATAATAGGGACGGAAAGCTGGTGGTCTGTTCGCAGGAACAATCTAGGGCCTGTCAAGAGAAAAAAGTAGGAAATGGCAGGGGCGGGTGTGTCGAGATTTTTTTTTCGACGAGTGTGAATTTTCCTCTACTTCTGCTTTCCTAAGCAGGCCACCTTGCAATTAGGCGTCTCCGGTGAGCGTGCGCTCTCGTGGCTCGCGTGCAATATAGTCTTCCTCAAGGGTAGTGTAGTACTATACCTGCGACGAGAGAAAGCAGTTGGAAGGCGGGATACTAGGGGGGAGGGGGGGGAGTTCTACGGAAATCGGAAGGGAGAAATTTGAATGCATGTGTAAAAAAAAAAAAAATCTCTATTGTACTGGAGCTGAACACGGGCGCTAGATGTGCATTGCCGTAGATGAGTGGATCCTGAACCTAGGGCCTGGAAACCTGGACGTTGAGGGCAGGATGGTGAGAAGAGAACAAAGGTAAAGGTGCCCTGTATGCAGGCCCATTTTTTATAAATTCCATTCCTAGCCTTACTTGCCTAATTCGGAAAGCATCCATTCAATCTGGAATTTACCGCCTTGCTTGAGTACATTGGCAATGGTACATCATAGAGGTCAGAGGGTAGTTCCGTGGCCTGTTCTTCGCGTTGCCGCTGCGCAGGCTCAACGAGCTGATTTGCTCACTGGACAATCGGGACACGTGCGCGGTGCCGCAGAGCCCATCGTACATAATCCATTTTAGGCTTCCATTGCTAGGTGAAATAGATTTTTCAATTGTATGAGAACTGACTCGGTTCGGTTCCTTGGAGCTCGCTTATACCCCTCTCTGTATTATATATAGTCCTCTGGTAGCCTTTTTTGTTTATTTGTTGCTACTAATTTCTCCCCTACCTTAGAAAATGGAACTTCCTGCTTTTACTCTCGCTGGTGTGTGTGCGCTCGGTGCCTCAGTGAATTACATACGTAGAGGCTTGGGGCCCCATGTGTACGCTGGCACGGGACTCTCGATTCTCTATGGCTACAGTGGGTACTTGTTGAAGAGAAATGCCGATTGGGGCTTGGAGATTGCCTTGGGCTGCTCCACCATCATGTTGGCCGGCGGTGTGTTCCGATCTGTTCTTGCGAGCTTCTCCAAGCCGGTTCCTTTGGGGCTCTTCATCATCGGTACGCTTTCCACCACCTACTACGGTGTGAAGTACAATGAGTTTTATTCTCTGTTCTAGAAATATACATTCTTTCTATGTAACCACGCACTGCTAGTGTCGGGCCATTCGTGTTAGTTTCCTGCTAGTTATGCTGTATATGTTTATCTCCTGCTTCGACTAGCCTAGTATACTTCTGCCGCTGGTATTCATGCACACTAAATAAGAGTAAAAACCTCCATCCATACACTATACACCATAGCCTAACATGGCATATACAGTGTTTTTCAAAGCTATTCAAACCAGCGCGGCCAAATGTTTCAAACCATACTAACAAAATTGAACAAACCAAAAATTCAAAAAGTGACTGTTTTTAATGTTTAATAAAGACTTCACATAAACAGTTTATTACAAATCCTTGATCCTTAGCAATTTTTAAGTCATAAGGACGAAACTTTTTGAAGTATCGGTTTGTTTTAATTTTGCTAGTGTGGTTTGAAATACTTTGGCGCGCTGGTTTGAATAGTTTTGAGAAAGACTGTACCATTAATAACAGCTTTTTTATCAGTCGGCTTTTGCACCATTTACATTCACCAATTTCTACAACATTACAAAAAGTTTCGTAAACCATTCATTAATATATACCTAACGTTGTGAATCTGCACAGCAGCTCAACTAGCTCGTCAGCTTGGCAGCCTAGCTTAGCTAAGCTCAATGACAGAAAGCGCTCTGCTTCTGCCCACCGTGCCATCGGAAATTGTGGCGGTGGTGTCGGCAACGGCAGCCACGGTGTTAGTAGAGGTGGAAGTTTGAGACACGTTTGGAATCACGAAAGGCTCGGAGAATTCAGTAGACAACTGCAAAAATTGGGCTGGCGAAGACATTATGTGTGTATGGATATTTAGGGGGTATGATTTTTTTGTTTGTATAGAGCTGTGAAGCGTGTAGTAGTGTCGATAATCGAAAGAATTAAGAGGGAAAAAAGATAATTTAGAAAAGCAATAGGAAAATTAAAAAAGTGGGATGGAGGGCGAGGGGGGGGCTTTTTATACGCCTCTGGAGATGTACATCCGGAGAAACGTATCTGGGGAACTCCGAGGATCCGCACAATCTACGTGACGTCAACAGTGCACAGGAATGCGCTGACCTTATCTCGCAATAGCCTCGATAACCACCGGCCCACCACGCCGGAGATAAGCCCACGTGGGACACTTTTGTTTGAAAACTTTGGGTGTGTTCATATTTTTGCTCTTTCGGTATCGAAAGCTGAAACACCGAAATATGAAACAATCTCGGAGGAAAAGTGCCGGTTCGGCTGGGTGGGTGACCGATCTGTGGCGATGATGAGTCAGCTGCGGCCCGCAGATCTCGGAGTTCAAAGTGCGGAGAATAGCCGAAAACCGAGATGGGCTCACCGAGCAAAATCTGCGCTTTTGAGAAGACGAACAATGGCACGTGTGGGGCACGTGACCCAGAATCGGGCCACACTTCCATACGCTTTCCTCCCTTACTTACTATAGATACCTACACCCACAAATCACACACCGTTACACTAAAATATGCTTTACGATAGAATAGTACGATCCTGTGGTTTCAGGTATACATTCCTGACTATTCTTGTTTCTGGAGACTACAGTAAGTCCATGTGTACTACAGTAAATCCATGTAACAGTTGATTCTATGATGATTTCATACAACTTAAGCCTGGGCAGCCTCAGCCTCAGCTGGAGCAGCCTCAGCGGTTTGTCTGTAGTCCTTGACAGTTGGGGCAGGGACAGCCTCGTCGTCGTCCTTGTACTCGGCAATCTTGA
This sequence comes from Metschnikowia sp. 01-655c1, assembly GCA_002370185.1. Taxonomy (NCBI): domain Eukaryota; kingdom Fungi; phylum Ascomycota; class Pichiomycetes; order Serinales; family Metschnikowiaceae; genus Metschnikowia; species Metschnikowia sp. 01-655c1. The sequence continues at coordinate 42,870 of NKZO01002019.1, forward strand.
CAGCATCAGGCAAAGACTTAGGACCGAACTTGTTCTTAGATGGGTCTCTCATGATCTTGACTCTGATACCCAAAACACCTTGTCTCATCAACACGTGTCTGATGGCGTAGTCAATGAAGTCGTTGGTTGGTTGACCGGAGTGGATCATGAAACCGTCAGCGTACTTCTGGGACTTGGCTCTGGCAGCTCTCAACTTACCGGAGATAACAACCTCAACACCCTTGGCACCAGCAGCCATGGAGAATCTCAACACACCGTAAGCGGCTCTTCTGATTGGCAAACCAGACAACAACTTAGCCTTCAAAGCCTCGGCTTGGACGGCAGCGGAAAGAGCTCTCTCCTCGACTCTCTCGGCGTAGATGACAATAGACTCTGGAGCCAACTTGAATCTCTTGACAATCAAAGAGGTCAACTCGTGGATCTTTCTACCTTGCTCACCCAAAACACCTTGGGTGTTAGAGGCCTTGACAATGACCTCCAACTTGGTTGGGGTCTTTCTGACCTCAACACCGGCGTAACCGTGCTCGGCCAATTCTCTGGTGAAGAATTCGTTCAATTCGGCGTAGAAGACACCATCGGCGACTAACTTTCTCTTCTTAGACAAGATTTGTTGGGCAGACATTATTGGAGGTTGTTTGATGAAGAATGGAACTGGGTTGAAATTTGAAAAATTTTTTTCGCACCTGGCCTACACTTTTTTTTGGTCCACTCGCACGACCCTCTTAAACTTCCTAAAAACCGCCTGCACATAATTTAGCTCGGTCACGTGACCCATACCCTCCTCTAGAGTCTCTTATCTTTTTCACCTCTAGTCCTAATGGGTCCGTTTAATTGAAAACATATTTAATACTCTTTTTTCTCTCTTATTCTTCTTCCTGGTTTTTCGTTTTTTCTTCGTTTTATCTCTTTTTATCTTTGTATTCTTCTATTCACTGTATTCTTGATTGTCTACTCGTCTAGAACTTCTCGCCAACCCACTCTCTGGCCGACTTGAACAATGCAATCCATGGACCGTAGCCTTCCCAAGCACCAGCCTGGTCCTCGGGGTACCACGAATTGGCCTCTAATCTGGTGACTCTCTCTGGGTGAGGCATCATGGCCAACACTCTTCCGTTCTTGTTGGAGATTCCGGCAATACCGTTAGGAGATCCATTGGGGTTGAAAGGGTACAGCTTGGCGGGGTTGCCGTAGTTGTCCACGTACTTGATCTGTGCTTGCTTGTCGGAGTTGACAAACTGCTCAAGAGTTTGGTCGTCTTTGAAGCTGGCCCTACCCTCACCGTGTGCAACTGCGATAGGAAGCTTGGATCCCTTCAACTTCTGCAAGAAGATGGAGTTGTTGCTTTCGGAGTCATCGATCTCCACCATCACGAATCTGGCCTCGTATTGTTCACTGGCGTTTCTCTCGAAGGAAGGCCAGTTGTCTGTTCCGGGAATCAACTCGGCAATTCTGCTGAAGAACTGACATCCGTTACATGCACCAAAGGCAAAGGTATCGTCTCTTTGGAAAAAGTCCTGGAACTCCTTTCTGGCGATTTCGTTGAACAACACAGACTTGGCCCAGCCTGCACCTGCACCCAAGACGTCACCGTAAGAGAATCCTCCACATGCGGCCACTCCAGTAAAGTCCTTCAACGTCACTTTACCACTGAGAATATCCGACATGTGTACATCGTAGACATCGAAGCCTGCTTGAGAAAAGGACCATGCCATCTCTTGTTGCGAGTTCACACCTTGCTCTCTCAAGATAGCCACCTTGGGTTTTCTGTCCGATGATGGAGCCTTGAAGTCGTGAGGGTTGAACGTCAACTGGTACGACAATCCAGGGTCGGTGTCATCCAGGATGGCATTGTACTCCTGAGCACTGGTTTCTGGGTTGTCTCTCATCTTTTGGATGTGGTAAGATGTGTTGCTCCACAACTTCTGCAAGTTAGCTCTGGTGTCGTTGAACACCACCTTGTCGTTGAGCTTGATAGAAACACTCTGGTTCTCGGTGGGCTTACCAATAACCGAAATGTACTTCTCTCCAATGTTGTTTGCGGCGAAAAGCTTCACGAAACTCTCGAGATCACCGGATTTGATTTGGAAAACAGCACCAAGCTCCTCGTTGAACAACTCGGTCAAGGCATCTTCATGGGACTGGAGGCTCAAATCCACTCCGCATCTTCCGGCGAAAGCCATCTCTGCAACAGTGGTGAACAAACCACCCTCAGATCTGTCGTGGTAGGCCAACACATCAAACTGGTTGTGCAAAGCAATCAACGTTTGTAAGAAGTTCTTGAAAAGCTCATGCGAGTGCACGTCTGGAGCGGAGTCACCAACTTGCTTGTAGACTTGGGCCAAGGCAGAACCTCCCAAGGACTTCTTGACATCAGCTGCCAAGTCCACAAGAACCAAAACGGTATCCTCGTTGAGCTTCTTCAACTGTGGGGTCCAGGTCTTGGAAGTGTTGGATACAGGAGCAAAGGCCGTGATACACAACGACAATGGTGCAGTCACTTCCTTGTCATCCCATTTCATCTTCAACGACATGGAGTCCTTACCAACAGGAATAGCAACGCCCAAGTCTGGGCACAAGTCCATACCGATAGCTTGCACAGCCTCGTACAACTTGGCTCCCTCTCCATCGTGAGATGCAGCGGACATCCAGTTAGCAGACAACTTGATCTTGTCGATGGCAGGAATATCAGCAGCAAACACATTGAGCAAAGACTCAGCGACACACATCTTGGCAGAAGCAGAAGCGGAAATCAAAGCCAAGGTGGGTTTCTCGCCCATGGCCATGGCCTCTCCGGTAGACAACAAAGTGTCACCCAAAGAAGTAGCAGTAACACCGACATCGGCCACTGGCACCTGCCATGGCCCAACCATCTGATCACGGTCCACCAAGCCGGTGACAAATCTATCACCAATAGTGATCAAGAAGTTCTTGGAACCGACAGATGGAAGCTGCAAGACCCGCTCGACGGACTCTTGGATGTCCAAGTTTTCAGTGACGAATGGCTTCAATCTCAAGTTCTCAGTGGTAGCCACCTTGGACATCTTTGGGGGCTTGCCAAACAAAACTGACATCTCCAAGTCAATTGGTGTGGTGTTCAACAACGAGTCTGTCAAAACCAAACGCAACTCCTCAGTGGCCTCACCAACAACAGCAAATGGAGCCCTTTCTCTCTCACAAATGCCCTTGAACAACTCGAGGTTTTCGGGTGCAACACCAAGAACGTATCTTTCTTGGGACTCATTGCACCAGATCTCCATAGGAGACATGCCTGGTTCCAAGGAAAGAATGGATCTCAACTCAAACTTAGCACCCAAGTCATTATCGTGGACCAACTCGGGAAGAGCATTGGACAAACCTCCAGCACCCACATCGTGAATAGACTGGATTGGGTTTCCGTTCTTACCGAGGGAAACACACGAGTCAATGACCTGTTGGGCTCTTCTTTGGATCTCAGGATTTCCTCTTTGAACAGAAGCAAAGTCCAACTCAGCAGAACCCACACCCGAAGAAACGGAAGAAGCTGCACCTCCACCAAGTCCAATCAACATACATTGACCACCAAGAACAATGAGGTGGGAACCAGGGGTGATTTTGGTGTCCTTCAAGGCCAAGTCTGGTCTAATGGCACCCATACCTCCAGCCAACATGATTGGCTTGTGGAAGCCTCTGATCTCGGTCTCACCCTTGGAGTTCTCCACCTCGGTAGTAAGAGTTCTGAAGTAACCATTGATAGCAGGTCTTCCAAACTCGTTGTTGAAGGCAGCAGAACCAATAGGGGCCTCGATCATGATGTCCAATGGAGAAGCAATGTGGTCAGGCTTTCCAACATCCTTCTCCCATGGCTGAGGCAAAGTAGGGATGATCAAGTCAGACACAGAGAATCCAGACAAACCAGCTTTCGACTTGGACCCACGGCCCACGGCTCCCTCGTCTCTGATCTCACCACCAGATCCAGTGGCAGCTCCTGCGAAAGGAGACACTGCGGTAGGGTGGTTGTGGGTTTCGACCTTGACCAAAGTGAAGACGTTCTCTTTGATGGACTTCCATTCCTTGGTTTGGAAGTCTGGTGTGAACAAGTAACCCATTGGGCCCTCGAACACTGCAGCATTATCAGAGTATGCCGAAACGGTGTATTGAGGGTTCTTGGCGTGGGTGTTTCTGATCATCTTGAACAAACTCATGTCCTTCTTCACACCATCGATGGTCCAGTCAGCATTGAAGATCTTGTGCCTGCAGTGCTCGGAGTTCACTTGAGCAAACATGAAGAGCTCCACGTCGGTGGGCTTTCTGCCAATCACGGTGTTGAAGGCATTGATCAAGTAGTCGATCTCACCTTGGTCCAAAGCTAGACCAAGGTCTTTGTTTGCCTGCACCAAGTTGTCTCCGGAAATGTCGACTTCCACAAGGGGTTTGGGGGAGTCGTGGGAGAACAAGTCGTTGTACTTTGGAGCATTCTCATTCAAGTACAACTTCTGGGTCATTCTGTCGAACACCGTAGACAACAAAGCTGCAGCTTGTTCGGAAAAGACCTTGTTGATCTGCACACCAGAGGATCCGGTGACCAAGAGCGTCATTCCTCTCTCGATTCTCTCAATGTACTCACCCAAGCCGCAGATGTTGGCAATATCAGTGGCCTTAGAAGACCAAGGCGAAATGGTACCAGGTCTAGGCAAGATTCTAACCAACACCGAGTCGGAGGACTGCAAGCCAGACAATTCCGTGGCAGCAGCATCAGAGTCGCCAGAAATGGCCGAAAGTTCCTGGAACTTCTTGTTGGCATCGACCGACACGTCCACAGGCGAGTCATAAGTCAACAAGATCTCCAACAACTTATGTTGAGAAGCAGACAATGGCTTCTTCAACGACACATAGTGGGTGTAGGAAGACTTGACGTCCACGATGATGTCCGACAGGTTGAGTTTTTTCTCCAAGTCAATGACAAAGTTCTTGACTCTGAACTGAGACAAGGCACTGGGCCCAGGTAAAATGAGAAAGGTGTCACTCATTTTAAAAACAAACGGGTACAGATTCAAGCAATAAATTCAGTAACCCGGGAGTTAAGAAACGCGGTGCTGTTTGCTGGAGCGAAGGGTGTTTCGAAGATCGAAGAGAGGATCTATAGAAATGGATAAAAAATTAATTGGCGTGCGGCAGTCATACAGGCCCCAGAGATGAGTCGCACCGTACCGCACCCAGACCAGGCACATGAGGCTTGAGGCTTGAGACTGGGGGCAGGAGGCTCTTCTTTTATAATTCAAAAAAAATTGCTTTTGTGTTTGTTTGTTTGTTTGTTTGTTTTGTTTCAGGTTAGTTTCAGGTTCCTTTGTGTTTGTGTCTGTATCCCCTGTTTCGGATCTGTTTCAATTATGTTGTGGTTCCGTCTTCCTTCTGTTCTCCCTCTATAGAGACTGCACCATTGACCTTCTGAGACTGCACCAGGCTCTACACTTGGCGGAGAGCGCATTTTTCTCAACCTCATCTCTTCTTTACTATACTATGGCCCAAGGTAACTTGAAACTCAAGTCCAAAGCCAAAGGCAGAGTCACCAAAAAACAGAGCAACCTTAGAGCCGCTGCTCCTCTCATTATTAAGCCAAAAAAAGCTGCTCTCAAAAAAACATACAACCTTATCCAGTCGGTGGGCTCGCTGAATGGAACTGAGAAGTTGATTGCTAGTAGAGTGGGTCATTTGGAGCTTATCAAGGGAACCAGAAGACAAGTGGAAAAGCAGCAGAAGGACGCGGCTAAGAAGGCGGCTAAGAAGGCGGCCAATAAACTGGCCAACTGATTTTGTTAGTTGCTTTACCTTGTATACCTAACTGATGAATAACCCGATTCTAGAGGCTGTGCCTCAAAAAGACCCGGCTCTTGTGGAGAAGATTTGCTCCAATTTTTGTCTGCCTGTTCTAGCTCTGGAGACTTCTGAAGCAGGAGAAACCTTACCTGCCTTGACTCTTCTTCCGGTATTAACTGCGTTGAACCCAGACCTTGTGAGCGAACAACTCAAGAAGGAAAGACTGAAGAGAAGGAGAAGAAGTTGAGGAAAGATTAAGAAAGAAAGAAATTTTCATACGATATGCCCTGAAACGGAATTATATCTATTTTGATTTGTCTTAAATATGAGCTTCTCTATGGTCCTTATCTAGGAATGGAGCGGATGGTGGCTTCTTGAGCTTCCAATTCGAGGTTGTTTCTTTTCATGGCCTTCTCTTGCGATCTCACGTAGCCGAGAATGAGCCCGCCAAAGATCACCGTGAGCGCAGTCAAAAGTGTGTTGATTGGCGTGGGGTTTCCGTGGAAATAAGAATGCGTAACCTTGTCCATCAACTGTTGCAAGATGTTGCAGACGCCCGAGAAACAGATGATGGTGCCGTATATGGTACCGAAGGTCTCAAAACCAAACACCTTGGCGCAGAAATCCGACACGGCTGTATAGTAAAATGGTCTATAAAGAACCATGAGTATGATCCCCAAATAAGTAGCAGGAAGGAACGATAAGCATCCACACACTCCCACGGCCACGGAGATAGTAGACAAAAGCACCAACACGTTGAACGTGGTCAAGTTGTCCAATAAGACACCAATGAAAGGGATGGCACACAACCCTCCGAGAGGAAGAGCCAAGTCGAAGAACTGGTTAATCTGCACCGCCAACTTCTCGCTTCCGTACAAGTACTCCTCCTGGGATTTAATGGTGGCCACAAAGAAGTTGATCCGGAGCATTTGAATGGTGGTGAAGGCAGTCATCAAGAGGAACCACGGCGACTTCAATTGTTCGGTGATTGAATAGCCATGCATGACCCCGAAAACTCCACCGGTGGATTCGTACAACTTGTCTTCGGCCTGGCGTTCGTAAACAGACTTGATGGAGTTCTTGGAGGCCCTCGAGATCGTCGAGTCTCTTCTGGAAGCAAGCAATGAGTCTCTTCTTGCAGCATTGAACGAAGAGAAAGATGCACTTCTCATAAGCAACGACGTGTGCTCATTCATATTGGGCTGGGGCGTGGCCACCCCACTTTCTGGAATGTCTCTATCAACCTCGAGGAGCAAGTCCTTGTCCAAAGGTTTTCCAGTCTCGTCAATGGCAGTTTCTGCGATTCTTGCCAAAGTTCCAATGGTTTTGTATGAGTCCCGGGGCATGATTGTGGCCTGGCAAATGAAAATAAACACGGGTACCGCCATATAGTAGAAGAAAAACGACGACACAGAAAGACTGAACCAATTGGTATAGATGAGTCTGTAGATCAAAAACAAAGCGGACGAGGAGTCAAATGCTCCGGTCAATAAGGCCAAGATAAGGCCCGAGTTCTTGGGGAAACTGTTGGCCAATTGGAAGCACGAAATAAACACAAACGGTCCGCCCAAAGCAAGCAACGTGTACCCATACAAGTATCCGTCCAAAAGCGTAATGTGTTTGGCCAAAGAAAGCATAGCAGACCCTGCAAGAATGATAATCGACCCAAGAATTCCAGTCACCTTAGGACCATGCGAGTCCAAGAGAGATCCCACAGGCAAGGCCGAAATATTGGTCACCATACATGCCACGGTAAACAAGAAATTGAGCGCCAAGTCCTGCTCGTCACAGGGCTTATATGGGTTTTTGGCGGCACTCACGTCACATCTGTCCAGATAAACACCTTCTCTGATCAAGACAGGTTTGATTGCTGCAAAACCAAACACAGGTCCAGCTGCCAATAAACACCACACGATGGAGCATGACACCTGAAGCAATTTTCTTCCGCGGGAGACTTCCACCATTGCGTATAAAGGGATGGTATAAGGTTAGAATAGCGGAAGTTGAAACACGACTGCGGGAGGTAGCTATAGATAAGTGAGAATTTATCTCGGTGAGGCCCGAGAATTTCTGTGCGATAATGCAGAGTGCGCTACCTACTTCGAGATAGACGTGGTCTAGTTAAATGAAGGTAGATAAGTCGAGAAGTCTGTTTCAGGCTTGTTTCAGTTTGTTTCAGGGTAGTTTCAGCGTAGTTTCAGATTTTTCTTTGTTTTAAATCTTTTGCTTTTTCTTCTTTCCTAGATTTATTTTCTTCTGCTCTCTTGCCATGGTAACTTTGTTTATTACTACATGATAAACTTAATGGGCATAAACAAACATGCATAATAATATATTTAACATCTAAACATGGAAAACCAAACCAACTGCCTTCAAATGTCACTTCTTCTTGACGTCATAGTTCCTCAGCCCTAGTACCTCGAAATTACTTCGTCAGAGCTTTTCTGCGTGTCTCACTGCCAGAACTACCATAATAGTTAAGCTTACTGTACCGTTAATAGTCCCTAAGCTCTCTGTAATCTAAAATTCAACATGAAACATGAAACATGAAACATTGCTGAAACATTCAAATAATCTTGTAACATTTTTGAAACCTTCGTCAAACATCTATACGGAATACTCGTCTTGCTATGCATTGGAGCTAAAACGGCGAGTACACGTGTTCAATTTCTCGGTATTCATGGGTGGTTGTTCCCAACTTGTGAACAATATGATGAACGGTAATTGCAGCAATGTTCAACACTGCAAAAACACCAATACCAATCAAGATTCTCATGAAGGTCTGATCTAGAATCGACTTCTTTTTCTTCTTCTTCCCCTCCCCATCGTCCTTGTCGTCTCTCTTTTCTTTTTCTTCAAAATTGTCCAACTCATTTTTGAACTGTTCCAAATCGGCAGCTCCCAAAACCCTGTGTCTTTTCTGATCAAGCAAATCTGCCACGTTCACTTCCGGCTGAGGTTCCAGACGCAGTAAAGCAAAGCCCATACCGCAATGACGCGACATGGAGAAACCCACCAAAGCAATGGCCACAAAGCATAATAGTATGACGCTCTTGAATTTTCTGGCTGGCTGAACCGGGCTCTGTTTTTCCATATTGGAGTCTTGTGCTATTCTTAGTGTCTTCTTGGTGAAGGGCTTGATGTATTTTGATTCAGGCTGGATCGGTGCGCACTGCGAATCTCTTAGCGAAAGAGCTAAGTCTCTCTCTCATAGTGAACTTTCGACACGTGACCGCGCACGTGATGCTCGCAGCCGAAGTCTTTTTTTTCCTATCACATCTCAGGCTCCACTCTCCACTCCAAAGCACCAACCATGTCCGGCGTTTTATTCGAAGATATGTTCGTGGTCGAGTCGGTCGACCAGGCGAGATACAACAAGGTCAGCCGCATAGAGGGCCAGTCGTCCACCTCGCAAGACATCAAAATCACCTTAGATATAAACAGTGAGTTGTTTCCAGTCAAGGACTCCGACTCATTGACTATCACCTTGGCGTCTTCCTTGGGCAATGACAGCTCCATGGTTACTTCCAATGGTTCGTGGAGACCCCCCAAGAGGGGCGAGAGATCTTTGGCAGACGACTACGATTACGTCATGTACGGCACGGTGTACAAGTTCGAGGAGAGCTCAAACAATGACAAGATGGCCGTCTACATATCCTTTGGTGGGTTGTTGATGCGCTTGGAGGGTGGCTACAGATCCTTGTCCAACTTGAAGCAAGAAAACGCATACATCTTGATTCGCCACTACAAGGACAACTGATGAATGCATGTATAATATAAGACTAATAAACGATATCCGCGACGACATGCAAATTAGAGACAGACCTATTCCACCTGGACTGAATTTTCGAATTAGCAAAATAAAGGGTGAGTGGGAATAAACGTAAGGTTTAAACCTCTCAAAATCGTAAAAGCTGTGGAAAAGAATATTAAATTATTTCACTTGGACGTTGTGCACTGTTAGCCCTATAGATTTGGCCTAGCAACATGTGTCTCACTCGGTACCTACCGGTCGCAGTGCTTTCCACGCACTCAACAACTGCGAGCAGATATATAACCATTCCTCTACAAGGTTACAGCCTACCATTATCACACAATGGACGACACAAGTAAACGTATGAACTTTAAGCCACCGCCATTTACTCTCAATATACTAACCGCAGCCGATCCCATTCTCCAACAAGTGCCACTAATAAGGAACGTGGCCTATCAACCTTCTAAGCCGGTCACTCTTAGTACGAACTACGGGAGGTTGCTCCCAACGCTACCCAATTCAGTGGTGCCTCCGAAGATCCATGCCTCAAAGGATGCTCTAGAATCAATAAAGAGCGATTTGGAGCAGATGAAGGCCGAGTATCTAAATGAAGATCGGAGTAAAGAGCAGGTTTCTCTATATTCTAAATGGTTGTCTGATCTGCTGAGAAGAGTAGCCCCTGGGTTTGACTTCGATATTATGAAACCAACGAAAAATAACGGTACATAGAAGTATATGAGGATACGGTGTGAATAGCCATTTGGACTATCTAATATTCAAAACCATCTCGAGGAGCTCCTGGTCTTTCATATTGTTCCTCGCAGTTCGGATTAAATTTGAAGTAGTAACTCAAGCTGGCGGCAATATTATCTTTAACATTAGTAGCTATCTTATGTCAAAAAAAATGTATTGAAGGGCAAAAAATTATCGTCACAGACAGGATTCGAACCTGCGCACGCAATGCGCAACACCTGGGCTGCTATAATAGCAGGGTGTCGCCTTAACCACTCGGCCACTGTAACAATTTCTGATAAAAAATAAGTTCACATTTTTAGTATCTCACTTTTGACAATGCTATACCCTCTTGCTGGTTTCCTTAGTAGTTCTAGCCCGATCTGAAGTCAAATTAAAGCTCTATCATTCGCGTTTCACAATAAAAATATTTAAAGTTTACATGACCTGCAAATTGAATCCATTGCTCCTATTCATCTTCAGACAGACGTAACTACAGTGTTTTTCAAAATTCAAACCAACGCGGCAAAACGACTCAAACCACACTCGCAAAATTAAACAAACCAATCATTCAAAAGGTTTCGTACCCCTTCCAGTTTAGTTCCGTCCTCTTTGACCCTTGATTGGTACTGCAAGACTCCCAAATGTAGTACATATGAGGCAATCATCCAAATTTAAGATTTCAAAATAATGAATTCTAATGAAAGTTGGTGTAAAACCATTACGCCATTCGGTTTAAAAGACTGTACAAAGGAGTACGAAACTTTTTGATTTATTGGTTTGTTTAATTTTGCCGCGCTGGTTTGAATAGTTTTGTAAAACACTGTACTTCACAAAAAAAAACTATCTCGACTCCAAAGAATCTAGAAAAAGTAATGACTCCTGCGTGATTCGAACACGCGCATCTTACGATAACAGAACTTGAGTCTGCCGCCTTAGACCGCTCGGCCAA
>NKZO01002022.1:0-36824 GCA_002370185.1 Metschnikowia sp. 01-655c1
TAGTATAGTATAGTATAGTATAATATAGTATAGTATAGTATAGTATAGTATAGTATAGTATAGTATAGTATAGTATAGTATAGTATATGTTAGACCTACCTTCGCCTCTACATCCATTCCAACCCAGACTGGCCGTCTCTCCTAGCCGTGGGAGAGTACGTGCTCAACGCTCAACCATTCAAGTCGCTCCAAGGCAAATCCCCATTTGAATTAGACCTCGGATACATCCCGTCATCACCATTACAATTTGACTTTCCAGTTCCCATCCAATCCCTCAACCGTGACGCTGTGGACATTGCAGAAACACTCGATCGCAGTTTCACTGCAGCTCTCGCGGCCCACCAAGCCTCCTTCGACAAAGCCAAAACCTGCTTTGATCGCAAACATAAAGACCTTCTCTTCCAAACAGGTCAACAAGTCTACGTCGATATCAACTGTCTCGCCGGTTTCCCTGACGCTAGGAATTCCCAATTATTGCATAAACTCCGCTCCAAGTTCGCAGGACCTTACGAGATCGCAAGAGTCGTATCACCAGTCAACTATCAACTCGTGATGCCCTCACAATACAAAGGAAGTAAGGTTTTCCATACCAGCCAGTTACGTCTCAAAAAGACAATCCCGGAAGAATACTTTACTCCACTACCAACAGACGTCGGACTTAAACGTTACAAGGATGGCTCCGAACTCGTCGAGGTCGAAGAAATCCTAAGCCACAAGAAAGTCAGCCGCGGTTACCTTTTATCCGTACGTTGCAAACGATTCGTTGATCATCCCAAAGGCGAAATTATTACAGTGCGAGCTGGAAATTTGCGGTCAACCGCACCCCAGCTTTACCTGGAATACGCCGAAAAGCATCACCTCCCTAAGGTTAAATAAGTTGGCTTCGAGGCTGGGGGGAGGGATGTTAGACCTACCATGGGTAGACACACTACCCATAGAGGTATCTTCGAGCCTACGAAAGCCAGTGACTCATCCAAGGCACCATAACCCGTGACTTGGACTCATTGATTTACCTTACCTCGTGACATGGCGTTTAAGCGCCCTGATCCACTCTCTGGTATTCACTGGCTAGCTATATACTTACTCGGATTCCCACTTATTGGGAATCCATCAACGAATGAACATAACTCCCAGTATTAGACGTATTCAAGAATCTAACAGTATAGTATAGTATAGTATAGTATAGTATAGTATTGTCAGATCCACCATGGGTAGCGATCTACCTATGGAGGTATTATGAAGTCTCTCTGCCCGATACTAACTAGGGCCAGGATGTAATACGGCCAGGATGATGGCAAGGATGTATTTTGGCCAGGATGAATTACGATTTTTGCTATGGCCATCATAGTACTTCGTACCATGATGGCTTACCATGATGGCTTACCATGATGGCTTCACCATTGTTCTGGTGAAGAGTTTTCACTGTCATGTTTCTCTTCAAATTGTTATATAAATCGCACAGATTCCTCTTTCTGAGGAATTATCAACCAATAAAATAGATAACTTAGTACATAACGTTCGACAAGAATTTAGTACATAACGTTCGACAAGAATCTAACAAGTATAGTGTATTAGAGTAGAGTATAATATATTATAGTGTAGTAGACAATTATAAAGTAGATGTTAGAGGCGTCATGGGTAGACTCACTACTCATCGATATTTTTGGAGCCTACGAAAGTCGAATAGTCAGCTACTAGCCAACGAGACTGACTGCACGTTTCCTTCGTTAGTCGTTCCTTTTGTTGCTCGTTTCTTTTTGCACCAAATCACCGATTAGTCATCTCATCTCATTGCGTCCCTTTTCTTACCACTATATGAGTACCTCCGATTCTTCCCTCAAAGGAATCAGCGCCGAATGAACATAAGAACCAGAGTACCTAACGTAAACCAGAGCATAACAGTACTGTACAGTATAGTATAGTATTGTATGGTGGTAGATCCACGATAGGCAGGGCCCTGCTCATGGAGAATTCATGAAGCCTACTCTGTCCGATCCTCAGGCCATCATTGTACGAAGTACTATGATGGCTGTGATACAAAAGTTGCAGCCATCATAGTGAAGTTTGCTGGCAATCATAGTACTTCGTACAATGGCCATCATAGTGGAGTTTGCAATGACCATCATAGTACTTCGTACAATGATGGCTACCATTGTTTTAGTGGAGAGTTTTTCGGTAACACGTTTCTCTCAAAGTTATATAAGCCACTTCGGTTCCTCTCTTGAGGAACCATCAACGAGCAAAGTATTAGTAAGGCATAAATGTATTAGAGAACATAACATGAAGACAGTCGTACAAAATGCGGGAGTTTCGTCTGATCAATATCAAAGCAGTCTTCAATTAGGGTGACTTTTGGAATTTTCGGGAAAGAGAGAGAGATCATTCGGTAAAGAGAAATTATTCGGTAAAGAGAGATTATTCTGTAAAGAGAGATTATTCTGTAAAGAGAGATCATTCGGTAAAGAGAGAGCATTCGGTAAAGAGAGATCATTCGGTAAAGAGAGATCATTCTGGAAAGAGAAATTATTCTGTAAAGAGAGATCATTCTGGAAAGAGAGATTATTCTGTAAAGAGAGATTATTCTGTAAAGAGAGATCATTCGGTAAAGAGAAATTATTCGGTAAAGAGAGATTATTCTGTAAAGAGAGATTATTCTGTAAAGTGAGATCATTCGGTAAAGAGAGATCATTCTGGAAAGAGAGATCATTCTGGAAAGAGAGACATGCAGGAAAATATTAATGGATCATACCAAATTCAAATTGACCCAATTGTGATTGATCTCACTAGTGGAGAAGAACCAGAGACTGGGAGTAAATTGGGAGAAATATATGTTGCTGGTTAGGGACCTATAAATGAAGACAAATAAGAAGATGAAGAGCGGTTCGAAGCCCTTTCCTACTCAAGTAGTAGAATAAGAGCATTGTTTGGAATTGTTGTATACACTCCCATAATCTGGAATAGTTATCACGTTAAGTTTCAACAAGTGTCTTAACTTTGGTACTTCAGTAACCATTCCTATAGCTTCCATCCTTACCAATATATATATTAAGCTAGGATGTCCTTGACTCGTTGTCACAATTGATACCGTTCAAGTCTGAGCGGGACCTCCTCTATATATAGTCGGGTTGGGACTCCAGCCCTAACCCACTCGGCCCATTGTTTTCTCCAGAACAATGGACAATATTGGACAAGTGTTAGACAAGTGTCCTCGAGAGACCCACTGCCAACGTGGCCTCTCTCTCAAGGACAATACCAATCATTGTTTCATCTGTATGCAGTAACGGGAACATGCAATACCCGCAGGTGTACTTGTTCCTCAAGTTCAACAAGCATAAGTGACACGCAAGTCAAATTCTCTTGATGTAGAATTTGTCCGGGCACTAGGAATGGCGGCCCTCTTTCTCCGTTCAGTTTGCTGCTCATAGAGCGTCTTTTGCACATTTCGCTCTTACAATGTATTGGAAACCTCACAAGGCAGAAAAGGGCCATCTACAGTTCAAAACTGTTATGATATCGATGTCTACATCTTCCCGTATGACAAAGCAACCAAATATCCCTTGAGAAATGTACCTATTGGCTTTCTCTGGGGTTTCTTTGCACAATTTGACATCTGGTTTGAATAGGCCCCGGTGCACTGTCTTGGTTTCCGTTTTTTCAGGTTGGAGCCATCAGCAGTTCAAAACTGATAGATTGCAAATGTTGGAAAATAGCACTGAATAAGAGCGCACACGACCCTAGGCTTGTAGGGCCTTCGCAACATCTTTTATTAGACAACTAACATTTAGATTACTTAGACTGAAAAAAGCTTATGATATTTATAAAAATAGAAAAGGTACTGCAACTGATGTATTGAAGAAATAGATCATATTAACATTAATAAATATTGACTTCCCTTGGAACTCCTCTTCTAAAGACTTCTATTAGAACTTTTCAGTTATTCCTAGGTAGAACTAGGTAGAACTCTTCCATTATAAATCCCTCATGAGGACTCCTCTTATATTCGATCAGCAGGAGTTCAGGAATTCTATCAAAGGCCTCTTTCGTTAACTCAAACAATCCTTTAAAACACCTCAACAATCCTTCAAAACTCCTGAACAATCCTTTAAAACGCCTCAAACAATTCTTTAAAAACTCCTGTGAAATACCCCCTATTATGACACCATCTAATAAGATCTATGAGGATTCCTTCCATTAGGACTCCTTCTTATAACTCCTCTAAAACTCCACCCATCAGAACCCTTTAAACTTCTCTTTGAACTCCTCTTTGAACTCCTCTAACTCCACTTATCTCAGATCCACTGCTGGTCAAACAAATTTCTACCCCTCTGCATCTGCACCAAAATTGAGCATGTCACCAAGTTGTCGAGGGAGATCACCGAGCATTTGTCGATGAATATCGCTTTGGAAGCGGTGTTAACAGTCAGATGTTTTCTTCATCGAAAGCTCCTGGACCCAAAGGAGGCATTTGTCCCAAGATCTCATTCTTAGAAATACTTCTGCAGCCATCAAGCTCTGCCGAAACTGGTGCATGCAAAAGAATCTCCACTGTTTCTTCGAAGGAACAACGCATCAAAGCTCCTGTCTCGGCACGGTTGATCCCGTGACGGGTTATAGCCGTTAAGTGACCACGAGCAGTCATCACATGCACCAATAACAAGTGATTGAGCGCTTAAAAAACGGCTCCGAGTACGTTTTGACCGATCATATTGATTCGTCCAAGACTTTCGAGCTGGTGTTCGCTCATTTGAACAAAGGAAGAGCTTTGGGCATTTTTCCAGAGGGCGGACTGAATGATAGACCCACTCTCCTTCCTTTGAAGCCCGGAGTGGCCATTATGGCGCTTGGAGCTGTCTAGGAATCGGAAGATCCGAACCAAACTGTAAGTATTAAGGCCATGTGACGGTAGTTCATATAAGAACCATGGAAAGCAATGACGTTAAGAATGTCCTTGAACAAAGTAGAATGAGTGGTTTCAATCCCGAGAACTGAAAGAATTCATAAAGTTGTTGGAACAAGTAGTCAGATTTTATGCTCAAGCTAGTCACTAACTTTCCAGAAGTCTCACTTTTTTTTCCTTGTCCTTCTTTTCTGGGTTTCCAAAGCCTTGCTAAAAAATTGGGGTTGTTCTTCAAGGTCTGCTTAATTCTGGCAGTAATGTCTTTGGGCACAATGGTCTCCCTTTAAGCTCCTCTAACTCATCTAACTCCTCTAACTCCTCTTTGAACTCCATCTAATACCTCATCTGATAAGTCTGAGGATTCCTCCCATTAGCACTCTGTATTAGAACTCCCTCCCTGAGAGTTCTTTCTATTAGGATCCTCCCACTCTTCTATAATATCGCACGATGTTGGGACGGCGTTCATCGCTATTGTTCTCGTGCCAAGTCACACGCCCTCTTCTCTGAAAGAATTTAAACTTGTTGAGCCGAGACCTCAACTCCTCTGCTGAGTTCTCTGCATCTTTGAGGGTTGAACGAAGCGTTTTGACATCCTCTTCGTTCTTCTCTTTTTCGATGATATTCTCAAGCATATTCATAAACTTGAACGACATGAGCTTCTTGTAGCTGCTGCTGTGTTGCACGAAATGGATGTACTTCATGAATTGGTTGCGGACTGGCTTATTTCACTTCAAAAACATGGAAACAAGAATAACCCTATGATTGAAATTCTCCCTGTGTTCAGCCTTCATCGACGTCACGCGTCCCTTATGCATGCTTTTTCTTCTTTGCATTTTCAACTTATCAATCAAGCTCTTCAACGTACTGACTTTCTCCTGTACATTGTGCTTGCTGACACTCGGATCCGATTTCCATAGTTTTCGGATATCCTCGAGTCTGCGCTTGTACATTTCAATCTGGGAAGACTAGTAGTCGGTCTTGTACATAGTACAATCGTGTGCTTGGTCATCTGAGAGGTCTTTGTCAAACCTGTCGCCAGAGATATCCCGTGAATAGGCGAATTTCTCCGAGTATAAGAATGGATTACAACCCCATCTATTAGGACGTCTCCTTCGCTCTTCTCCCCCATCGTTATCTTCTCACCCCATCGTTATCTTCTCGTCTCTTCCCCTCATTCCCCCCTTCTCTTCCTGGGAAGGTTTAATACGTCAAGACATGGGAGTTTAGACACTGGTTCCTGAAAAGTCCAGAGCGAATACCTCCCCCTTTCTTCCTCTCCCTCCTCTATTATCAACTTCCTCTATTTTGAACTCCCTCTATTTTGAACTTCCTCTATTTTGAACTCCCTCTATTTTGAACTTCCTCTATTTTGAACTCCCTCTATTTTGAACTTCCTCTATTTTGAACTCCCTCTATTTTGAACTTCCTCTATTTTGAACTCCCTCTATTTTGAACTTCCTCTATTTTGAACTCCCTCTATTTTGAACTTCCTCTATTTTGAACTCCCTCTATTTTGAACTTCCTCTATTTTGAACTCCCTCTATTTTGAACTTCCTCTATTTTGAACTCCCTCTATTTTGAACTTCCTCTATTTTGAACTCCCTCTATTTTGAACTTCCTCTATTTTGAACTCCCTCTATTTTGAACTTCCTCTATTTTGAACTCCCTCTATTTTGAACTTCCTCTATTTTGAACTCCCTCTATTTTGAACTTCCTCTATTTTGAACTCCCTCTATTTTGAACTTCCTCTATTTTGAACTCCCTCTATTTTGAACTTCCTCTATTTTGAACTCCCTCTATTTTGAACTTCCTCTATTTTGAACTCCCTCTATTTTGAACTTCCTCTATTTTGAACTCCCTCTATTTTGAACTTCCTCTATTTTGAACTCCCTCTATTTTGAACTTCCTCTATTTTGAACTCCCTCTATTTTGAACTTCCTCTATTTTGAACTCCCTCTATTTTGAACTTCCTCTATTTTGAACTCCCTCTATTTTGAACTTCCTCTATTTTGAACTCCCTCTATTTTGAACTCCCTCTATTTTGAACTTCCTCTATTTTGAACTCCCTCTATTTTGAACTTCCTCTATTTTGAACTCCCTCTATTTTGAACTTCCTCTATTTTAAACTTCCTCTATTTTAAACTTTCTCTATTTTGAACTCCCTCTATTTTAAACTTCCTCTATTTTGAACTCCCTCTTCAACTCTACTCTGTCCATACCCTCCTCCCCCCTTCATCTTCGCCCCCCCCTTCACCCCTCCACTCCAAGATCCAACTTGGAAATATCAAGATCCTCCACATGTGGAAAGTCGTCCAAGTCCAAGTCCAAGTCGTCGGAGTGCGAGGTGCAGAGTGCGACTGCGTTGTGCACCGCGGGGCTCTCGATGTAGTTGAGGTTGAGCGAGCTGGTGCGCTGCCCGCCTACAAGCATGTTCAACACGTTGATTTTGAGCGAGTAGAGGGCGAACGTGATGAACCTCATTTGGAGTGTTTTTGTTTTTGTTTTGGGGAAACTGACTCTCTTGTATAGCGTATTGTGTATAATATTGGTACGTTATGTTGAGATATTTTCTTTTTGGTGTTTTGTGTTATGGTTTGTGGTGTGGGTGGTAAAGAGTGGTTGGATCTAGAGTGGCGAATTAGTGGTAGTTAAATATTCAGTGTTGATGGTTGTAATTATGGGGGGGCAATTTATCGCTCGTAAAACCCGCTTGTGTGCAGGCTTACACTAATATGGGTCACGGCCCTCCCCCGTGGGAGCTATATACAGGCGGGCAGTCTAAGCCACTAGTACTGACCACTAGCACTAACCACAAGTACTAGTGGCTGTCAGTAGTAGTCATTGGTAGTTGGTACCAATAATAAGTGCCACTGACTGGTGCACTGACTAGTGCATTGACTAGTGTATTGACTAGTGCATTGACTAGTGCACTGACCAGTGCATCGACTAGTTCACTGACCAGTGCATCGACTATTGCACTGACTACTTGAGGAACTTGTCGAAGGCAGGAATCAAGGATTGCGCCAAGGCAAAGGAAAAAACCAACTTAGGCCCCGTGGTCAACAACTTGGGCGTCAAGCCCTTGAAGAACGACGTAAGTCCCTCTTGCTTGGCCATGTTCTTCAAGATGGTGAATCCCGACTCGGTGCTTCCAAAGTTTTTATTTTGGATCCGTGTCTTGATCACATCCAAAGGTGCAGACACAATCAACGAGGCCAGGGCTCCGAAGATGGACGTCACGAAGTTCTGGGTCCACGTGGCCGACGAGTAGTCCTTAAGTCCGAAAATGTACTCCTTGGCAAACGAGTTTCCTCCGAACAATGCAAACGACCCTGGAGCATTCCGCGCCGCCGTCCAGCCCCAGCCCTTGTACAACCCAAAGCCCTCATCCTTGATGATCTTAAAGAATCCTCTTCCCTTGAATGATTCAGGGTTGGTTTGTCTCTTGATCTTCAACACGTCCAATGGCAACAACACCACCTCTCCGATTCCGATCATGGATCCGGCTGTGGCAGACAAAAGCGCCTTTCCAGTCTTGGCTCCAAAGGCACTCTCGTACGAGTCCTTGAAGTTGGAAGTCAAGAACTCATTGGCAAATGGTTGCCCACCATACTTGTACACTCTCTGCAAGATCTTGTAGACAGCAGCGTAACCCAAGCCTGGGAACAAGGTTAAGAGACGCAGGCCAAGGGCTTTTTGGGCGTGTTCACGGAATATCACGCTGTTCAACTGTGCTGCAGACGTCACCTTGCCTTGGTTGGACATGAGTCTCTTAGAGATGGTGTCAACGGGGTGAAACACTCCGATTTCACAGATTCCGGCGGACGCAGACCCAAGCACACGGGCGGCCACGGATTGTTTCTTGTCAACTGGGGGAGACATTGCAGGAAATTTTTGGGAATGCGATTGAAGAATTGAAAAGTCAGCCAATCAAGAAAACTCAATCAAGAACAATCAAAGCTTGGTCTGTATGAGGATGGAGGTATTAAGGTGGAGATTGGTTGAAGATTGAAAATTTCTGTGAGAATTTTTCACCGCGGCTAGGACGGGTTACCGGATGTGGAAGGTGACAGGAGTCGCACCTGTACATTCAGGCAGACGCTCACGTACCCCCAGCAGAGTAGCAGACGTTGCCATCCGTACACCAAGCAACGCGCTCCTGCTCGCTGCCACCCGTACACCACCGAATGGCAGCCAAAAAACCCCCACGCCGTACCCAAACTTAACGGTACCAATGTCCTCGCCTATAGTGGAAGACTATGAGAGTTCGATCCGGGAACTCACCTTCAACTCCCGGCCAATCATAGACAACTTGACCATCATCGCTAAGGAAAACACCCAGTCGGCGACCGGAATCGTTAGGGTCATCTCCAATAGAATATACAAGAGTATCCCTGAACAGAAGCTATTTGCGCTCTACCTCTTGGATTCCGTGTGCAAGATCGTGGGTCCTCCATACAATGACCTTTTTGGGGAGGAAATCTTCAAGCTCTTTTCGCATGTGTACTTGTTGGTGAATGAAGCCACCAGGGCAAAGTTGGTGAAGATATATGAGTTATGGCGGGTGACCAAAAGTAAGGGGCTGAGTGCGCCGTTGTTTGCCCCTGAGCAGATGGACCGGATAGGCAATTTTTTGCGCCAGGCGGGGTACCGACGGGACGAGGGCATGACGCCCGCTTCGGGGGGTGCTGCTGCTGCAGACGGAGGGTCGGGCGTGTCGGCTGCGACATTGGTGGCCGACATCGACGCACTCGTTCCGGTGTTGCAACAAAAGGCCGCCGCCAGGCCCTCGGACATTGCCCTACAAGGCAAGTGTTCGGCGTTGTCGGAGCTTCGGGCGCTTTTGCTTGGTGCTAAGTTGCTGCAGAAGGATCTTATTGGCATCCAGACCAAGTTGCTGCTTATGAAGCTGCAAGAAATGATATCAGCCGATAATGGCAATCGGACGTTGGAGGCGGCCATGCACGTGGACCCGACCCCGCCAAGAACGGCGTCCAAGGCCGAAACTCTCTTTGGCGAGCTCCTTGCTTCGGGCTTGGTGAAAATGGACCAGTCGCTCAAACCGGGCTCCAAACCCGAGTACGAGCTCGTGCATCCCAAGCATAAGTTCTCTCCTGGAAACAACGGCTTCACGTCGACCCAGGCGCTCGAGCAGCTTCTAAACGACGCTACACTTTCCGGAAAAAGCCAATACGAGCAGATCAAGTTCAAAGAGTTGGTCAAGGTGGCGCAGAAGTTGGAGTCGGAGAAACCGGGCCAATCCGAAAAGGCTCAATTTTCTTGCAAGCTCCAAACCTTCATCAAAAATACCACCTTAGATGCGTCCACGGTGCAGGTGCTCTACGAAACAAAGGCCCTGAAGTGTGCCCAATGCGGTAAGCGGTTCACTGCCGACGATGTCGGAAGTGCCCGCAAAAGAATGCATTTGGACTGGCATTTCCGGATCAACAAACGGCAGGCCAACTTCAAGACCAATGTGCAGTCTCGAAACTGGTACCTTGACGAAATCGCCTGGGTCCGGTTCCGGGACCAGGATCTCTTGGAATACGAGTCTTCGGTCACGCAACCCAAGCGGGATGAGACCGAAGGGGTTGCTACTCCTGCAGATTGCTACGTTCCTATTCCCTCATCGGAAACAAACATGAACAACGTGTGCACCATCTGCAGGGAACAGGTGAAGCCTGTATACAAGGACCTGCTAGGAGAGTGGGTGTGGGACCAATGTATGTTGGTTCCGGGGGCCAACAACGGGCGGAAAATCGTTCATATGGCGTGCTTTGCCGAGGCTGACCGGAAACGGGCTTCGCCGGAGGACACAGACCGGAACGTCAAGAGGAGGGTGGTTTAATGCAGGAAATTGGGGAAAATTGCATTGAATATGAATTCTGCAGCCCTGAAAGATGCAGATATTGTGATATACAGGGACAATCTGGATTCTAATTAGTTCAATCGGATACAGTTTGAACAAAAATGTTGGAATTCCAGAATCTACAGACCCTGAAATTCTAGACAACCTAGATATTCTGACAGTCTAGACAACCTAGATATTCTAGACAGAACTTGGCAGATTCCATACTGATGATATGTTTTTCATGATACAGGTTTTGATTCTTCATCTGTTTGGACAAAAAAACTGATACTAGTTTTGGTGACTACTGGTTCTACAAAGACCTAATAATGACCATTTTTTGCTTGGAAGATATATTTTAGAATGACCATTGGACCGGTGTACAATACTCCGGCATGGCTTCTTCGTGACTTTTCCTGAAACGGGTTCGGGCCATACTATGTCCATTTATTGTCCCAAACACTTCAAGATGTCCTTCCACACAGTTGCAGGCTTTTGGGAGGCATCCACTCCGCTCCAGATGCCGGTCTTGCGGTAGTAGTCCACAATGGGCTCGGTCTGCTTGTGGTAAGTGACCAATCTATTCTTCAAGGCAGCCTCGTTGTCGTCGGATCTCTGCACCAAAGGCTCGCCCGAAACATCGTCGATCATGTCCTTCTTTGGAGGGTTGAACAACTTGTGGTACAGGCGGCCGGATGCAGGATGCACCAATCTTCCAGTGATTCTAGCCACCAACAACTCGTCGTCGATCTTCAACTCCACGGCGTTTTGCAAAGGAGTCTTTCTGGATTCCAACATCGAGTCCAACTTCTCGGCCTGGGGGATGGTACGAGGGAAGCCGTCCAAAATGAAGCCGTTCTTGCACTCGGAGTTGTTCTCCAACTCGTCTTTGATCATGTTCACCATGATTTCGTCGGAAACAAGGCCTCCCTTGTCCATGATGGCCTTGGCCTCGGCTCCCAACTTGGTCTTGGCAGCCACCTGTGCTCTCAACATGTCGCCGGTGGCGAGGTGGCAAGCACAGAACTTCTCCTTCAAGTTGGGTGCCTGAGTACCTTTTCCAGCACCTGGGGGACCAATCAAGACCATGCGGATGGACTTGGGCACGTTGGGCACGATGCCGGCCTTTTGCTCAAGAGTCTGGATACGCTCTTGCAATTTGGAGATGACGGATTTGAGGTCGTCGGACATTTTGGGGTGAATAGTGGGGTTGGATTTTCGTCCGCCTTTTTTCTTTTGGGTATGGGTTGGTCCTGCAGATAGCTTTGACAAATCGGGTGTCGCGGTGGTCACGTGTGATGTACTGCAGACAAGTTGGCCAAAACTTGAAAATTCCGATTCCTGCAGGCAATTCAATCCTGCAGAATCCAATCCCAACACTATATGCTTGGTGAACGCGACAACTTCTGCACACAGCTCGCATCGAAACACCCTCGGACCCCCTCGGTTCTCGTGGTTGCAAAAACTCGTCCACAAAACCAGCCTTGCCCGCGGATATAAAAGGGTGGCGTCCCCACGGGTACTTTTGAGGCCATTTTCAAATCCCAATCCCCAAACCATGCCCTTTTTTTCCTCTCCTTTATAGATCTCGACTTCTAAGTCACCATCAAAAAACAAAAAACTATCATTATATCCAATTACTACCAAACCTTGAAATCATGTATAACCCATAAAAAAGTGTCACGCAAATCCATAAACTAATCATGCGACTCTGTGCGGTCACTCATTCAAATACCTGCCTTCCCGGCTTATATCCCATATTCGCCATTGGCCAACTCAATTATCACGTGGTGTGTATATTATTTATCATGAAAAACAAAGATAACTACCAGTTGAACATATGCAAGTCTCGAGCTATTCTCATTACTGCTTTCCCATTATTGGCCCCTTTTTTCCTGCTTATTGTTTTATTTTGTTTTGATTGTCTCAAATTCGCTTATCGATTGTTTTATTCTTGAACATTTCAACCACCATCCATCCATCACTCGTTTGTTATCATGCATCATTCCAACTCTCGCTTATTATTTACCAATTCCCGATCACAATGGCTCTCGATATATCACCATGTCAACCAAGATTTAACCACCCTAACCATCACATTCCCAGATTTCGGATGTGACGCAATCACATGACAATTTTAACCGGGGCTTACCTGCAGTCCATCCGATAACGTGGGGTATTTCCTCCTATATAAAACCACAAGGTCCTGCTACCAAATTGTCTCCATATCATCATGTCCTTACACTCTATTGCCGTCTTGCTGAAGCTCCCAATGTACATTATCTGGTTGATAATTAAGTACATCATCTTCGGCGGGCTGCCCTTCAGAAAATACCACCGGGACTTGATTAATTCTCTTCGGTTGACTCTCTATCGAAATGCCTTGAAAGTCGATATCATGGATGGCAAGCTTGTGGGCCCCTACTCCAACGATTTCTTGATCCGCAGAATCATGCCCTTCATCTCCAAGGATTTGGTCGAGAATCTTCCTGGATACGGCGAAAAGTTCGGCAAAAACTGCTACTGGCTCGTCAAACAGCCCGACAGACAGCCGTCCGATCCGGTCATCATCTATTGCCATGGTGGGGGCTACTTTATCCAAACAATGCCCTGTCAAATCCAATCTGCGATTTCGATATACAAGTTGTTGGAAACAGAGAAGCAGAAGAAGACGTCGCTCTTGTTCCTCGACTACAAGTTGGTTTCCGAGGGCTTCTCTTTCCCCTATCAGCTCACGCAATTGTACGAAGACTACAACTTGCTTGTGAATGAAGGCAACCAGAATATCATTCTCATGGGTGATTCGGCAGGAGGCCATCTCTCCATTGCCCTCACTCGGCACCTCAAAGGATTGCCCCAGCCTCAAGTTTATCCTTCGAAGCTTCTTCTTGTGAGTCCCTGGGTCAACTTGTGCCCCGTTCCTTCGGAATTCATGGAGGGCTCGTCGTGGCATGACAATGAAAATTTCGATTTGATCAGCATGAAGAGCTTCATGTCGATGAAGGACTTGACGCATTTGATTGGCAATGAGCACCCAATGTCGCTTCTCTGCTCTCCCGGAGGCCGGTTCAACCGCAGCAGGGCAGACTGGGAATCCATCCCCAACTTCTCCGACCGCAAGTACGATGTGTTCTTGATTTTGGGCGAGGACGAGAGTTTCAGGGACGACGTCAACTGGTGGGCCCGTTTTGCGCTAGACGTCGATTTCTGGACCAAGAAGTTCGGGGAGCTTGCGTCGAAGCATAGAAATAAGAACTATGAGTTTCACCGCCGGGGCGTGGAAGGTCTTCCGAACGTTAGAGCATACGTGGAACCATTGGGCGTGCACGACGCCATCTTCTACTTTGAGCACGACGTGGCCAAGGAGATCATGAAGAGTGAAAAGACTGGAAGAAAGTTGGACGTGGGCGCCGTGGACCCGGAAAAGTACTTTGGTATCACACGTATCGTGAGGTTCTTGAATGAGACATTATGAGGATGACTCGTTTGACTGGCCTATGATGTATTGACTGCTGCTTTGACTGGTCTATAACGTGATTGCTGCTTTGACTGGTCTATGATGTATTGATTGCTTGATAGTGATTCTATAAGTTAGTATTGAAACGTGTGGATCTCCGGCTCATGCTGCACCTTCACCAATGGCCTGTAGATTGGCTTCCACATTTGGGACTGCACCCACTTCAAACATTGCTTGAAGTCACGTGGCACCTCCACGAATCCTCCGTCCGGTCTCTCTTCGCTCTCCACTCGAGCATTTCCCTCCTTCAAACTCTGCAAGATGAAGGCGGTGGCCACGTATGCCGAAACCTCGTCAATCTCCTCCAATCTGGGGAGCAATCCGTTCTTGGGGTCGTCCATTTTGGGCGACATCGATGCCAATTGGTCCACGGCCGCCGAGATCATGGTGTCGGTGATGGTGGTGCACCGGGAGAGGACTGCACCCAACCCAATGCCCGGGAACGTGAAACAGTTGTTGTTTTCGGAGATGTAGTATCCGTCAACGGGCTGGAAAGGCGAGCCTGTGGCGATCAAAGCGTTGTTCTGCGTCCACTTCATGATGTCCACCGGGAACGCCTCATGCAATCTGGTGGGGTTGGAAAGAGGGAACACGATGGGCTGAGAGTTGTGCTTGTACATCTCCTTGATGACGGCCTCGGTGAAAGCCCCAGGTTGCGTGGAACAGCCGACCAAAACCGTGGGCTTCACGTGACGCACGGCTGCTTGGAGGTCTCTGGTGTCCACACCTTCCCACTTGGCGTCGGCGTCTGCGTAACGGAGCTGGCCTTCTGGAGAGTCGGTAAACGACTTGAGCACCACTCCACGACGGTCCATGATGGTAATCTTGTTGCATGCCTCCTCTGGGGTGGAGCCGTGGGAACACATGTGGTTGACGATCTGGTCTGCAATTCCCAACCCGGCCGAGCCTGCGCCGTAGATCAAGATCGACGAGTCAAGGAGCTCACGGTTGCTGTATTTGAGACCAGCAGTAATGGAGGCCATCACAACGGCTCCGGTACCCTGGATATCGTCATTGAAAGATGGCAACTCAGAACGGTACTTGTGAAGCATCTTGCGCCCAGTGGTCACACCAAAGTCCTCGTAGTGCAACACGGCCGAGGGAAATCTTTTCTTGACGGCGTTGATGAACTTGTCCACGAAGTCCCAGTACTGGTCGCCTCTCACCCGAGGGAACTGGTTGCCCATGTACAACTCATCCTCCTGGAGCTGCTTGTTGTTGGTTCCGACATCGAGAACCACAGGAAGAGTTCTGCCGGGGTGAATACCGGCGCAAAGAGTCATGAGACCCAACTTGGCAATGGCGATCCGCACTCCGCCCACTCCCTGGTCTCCAATCCCCAAAATGCCCTCTCCATCCGACACAACAATGTAGTCAATGTCCTTGTCCTCTCCGTAAACAGCAAGTCTTTCGTCGATTTCCTCGGGCTTGTTGATATCCAAGAAACAGCCCTCGGGTTTTCTAAACCGGTGCGAGTAGGCTGCAATGGCGTCTCCCTCTGTGGGAGTGTAAATGATGGGAAGCATTTCCCGGATATGTCTGCGCACAAGCTCATAGTAAAGCACCTTGTTCTGAATCCTCATACTGGTGCAGAAGTCGTTCTTGGCCAACGGCGTCTTCAAGTACTGGAACTGTGCATACGCTCTGTCCACCTGCTCGTCCAAGCTATTGACTCGGGAAGGAAGCAAGCCGCTGAGCCCGAAAGCTGCCCTCTCCTCCTCCGTGAAAGCAGAGCCCTTGTTGAAAATGGGCGAATTGAGCAACTGGAACCCTTGTAGATCGCACTCAATGGGGCCCTCGATTGACAACCTGGTGGTTTTGGGCTTCAACGATGCAATGGCGGCATTCACGCCAATTGGCGTTTTGATGGTATGCGTGTGGGTGGAATTTGTTTTCCTGGGGCCGGAGCTTTGCAACCGAATCTGGGATCTTATGAAGGGGGCCCTAAGCGCCGAGCCCTTATTTTTGATAACTATGGCTGACATGTTCAAATTAAATCAGCTTGGTGTATGAATATATTGGATCGTGCAGAGGTCCTTAACGGTAAAAAAAAATGGCCTGAAATGAAGGTTGTTCAAGGAAGAAAAAGAAGAAGAGGAAAGGGAATAGGTGGGGGTGTATGCCCTTTTATATATTGACAGCCTTACCCCTCTTGTTTCGAATTTGCTGGGTTTTTTTTTTGTGCATTTTTTTTTTCTTTTTACGCCATGCAACGCGCATCGTCTGGATCCGGCCCCGTGCCCTCGAAAATAATGGTTACGTTTGCACCCGGATATCGATTCCGAGGTTGTGGCTGCGTATGCGTTTTAAGTACGTGCATTCGAGTTTGTGGTGGGTGTCTTTCACGTTTTGTGTAGCCAAATCGACTGCTTCTTCTTGACCGCGTCAGTCTCGGATGAATACGGCTGCCATACGTAATATGCATTGATTTGAGATACGCATCTTATCTCAGGAGGCTCAGGTGGTCCATATCGGCCACCACCCTCGAAAATGGGCCAACACGAGATCCGGGTGATGCATC
Organism: Metschnikowia sp. 01-655c1; assembly: GCA_002370185.1. Lineage (NCBI taxonomy): Eukaryota > Fungi > Ascomycota > Pichiomycetes > Serinales > Metschnikowiaceae > Metschnikowia > Metschnikowia sp. 01-655c1. The sequence continues at coordinate 16,784 of NKZO01002022.1, forward strand.
GAAAGAAGAAATAGACGATTTGGGCAAATCCCACAAGATTCGAGGCCGGGGGGTCTGCAAGTGCACAATGCTGCCATGCAGTGCTTTTGCAACCACAAACCCCGCCCAACGCACCACATTTTTCACCTGCGCCGTTCCCAGTTGTTCCACCCCCGGAATACAAAAAGGGTGTACAAAAGGAAACACGTGAAACACAGATGCGTTTGGAGGATTATAAAAGGCTACGTTCCCCCCTGTTTTTTCTTACAGCCATTTTTTTATATCAGCCTTTTTTGTTACCGCTTTGTTTTAAAACCACTACGCCGTTCCCCGCTGTTTTAGCGAAAACCTTGTCTACGCCTTGCAGAACTAAACAATCACTCCGACGCCGCTAGGACACGTGTACACAACAACCGGTAACAAAGAAGACAATAACACAAAAAAAAATAAAAACACATAAAAAAGGAGTATTATTCAAACCCCATATTGATTACAAACTACACCCTTAAATTTGGCCGAATATGTCATTTTTGATGGGTGACTTTAATTGCTGGCAGATTGGTCCGCCGTGTGTGTGCAGGCGCCCGCTTAGATCTCGGCCAAACTCGGAACAAAGTTTAGCGCAGTCCTCATTTTTCCGAGTTGGGTGCGAGCCCGGAACCGGCCAAGAGAGCCACTTTTCGGACCAACAAACGCCAAAAAAACGAACCTAACTGAAACACCAAAATGGAAACAGATTACCAAAACAGATTACCAAAACAGATTTCTAAAACAGATTCCTAAAACAGAAAAAATAAAGTTGACAAAAAAAACAAAAAAAAAACGGAAAGGTATTCGGTTTTACCTGGTTGAATTGGTCAAGGTTTTAGATTTACTCGATTCGAGAAGCATGGGTTCTGGTTTCAAATGTGACACATACTAATCTCGCATAAGTGCATATCTGCTTAAGATGTTAACTGCATAGCTGAATACGCAATTGGGAAGTGCGATTCTGTAGTTGCCAAACATGACAGGATTCCATATCAATTTTGATCTAGAAATCGGGCTCTAGATCGGGATTCTTTTGGCTTGCTTCATTGTGCAATCTTGCAGGAAAAGTTTAAGGTTGACATTGCGTCATCAAAAAGTCAATACTGGAACTCTTTGGTGCGAGACAAGGACTAAAAAATGTTGCTGAATGATCTAAGATACAGGACGAACGAAGATCCAGAATGGAAATTGTGAAGGAACAAAAATTGAGGGAGATTTGAAATCCAGAAACGATGAATAAGATTGGGAAAGATTGGAAAGGCTACAGAAAGGGTTTTACTTCATGACGCTTCATTCAAGTCTAGATGTGTTTAAATGCGGGTCTGATGCTTGAAATGCTGGCAAGATACCTGAGTGACTTTTATGGATACTAAGTAATGGATACTAAGTAATGGGTGGATATGCAGGCACTGTTCCTTCTGTTCAAATATACTTATTTCAGTCAATTCCAAGTGATTTAATGGATTTGTTTAATCACTTCATTCCTTGGATCAATTGAGTCAGGGGAATTGAGTCACGGGAATTGAGTCAGGAGAATTGAATCAGGTGAGTTGAATCAAGTGAGTTGAATCAAGTGAGTTGAATCAAGTGAGTTAAATCAAGTGAGTTAAATCACGAGGATTTCCGGGCTCGAGTGGACCTGCGTCTTTTTGATATTTCTTGCAGCTCCAGTACCAGTTCAAGATCTGCTTCAGTTTTGGGCCTCTTTGGAGCAATTGTCTTTGTCGTTTTCTTCTCAGTTTTCGGCTCCGGGCCAGAAAGTTCCCGTTTAAGTGGCTTTTGCAATTCCTTGACAAAGCAGCTTGTTCTCCCGCCAATGGTTTCGAAGTCCACACTATACCCATGGCTCACCTTCGCCTTTGGTTGTTTCCGGCCCTTCCCCCAACGATGGATCATGAGCCAGTCCCGGGGAAACTCCCGGGCGTTTCCCTCCAAACGCACAGATTCCTCCATGACATATACAAGCGACTCATACAAGCGTTTCAAAACAGGGTGGGCGGGATCATCGATTTTCATCGAGAGGTTCTCGCCCGGGAAGATCTGGGCCTGATAGAGGATCTCGTCGCTGACCCAGTTTCCGACTCCAGCAAAGAATTCCTGGTCCAAGAGAAATGCCTTTATTGGTTTCTTTTTGGTGAGAACAAGACGAGCAAAACTCTGCAAGTCCAACCGTGGTTTGCCGTGGTGGTCTGGATCGGGGTCTCCCTTTGTGAAGCCTTGAATCAGTATAGGTGGATTTTCCGGTTTGGAATAGTCGGGGCCGAGTTTCTGAAGAGATGGACAATTCTCTAAAAGTCCAGTGTTGGTTGAGTACTCAGGACCACTGAGGATTTGGACTCGCCCAAGGCGTCTGGGGTCGGTGAAGGCAAAATCAATGGTATTTTTTGTTTCGGGGTGTTCGAGGAAAAGCTGGAACTTGGTGAACCGAGGAGGCCATTCATCTGTTTTCTTGACACTGGCAAAATGGTTCAGGAACGTCTCCGACACTGACGACACTGGCTCTGACAAAGACTTTGCCACTGATTCTGACCAAGACTCAGCCTTGATGTCATCTCCTGTTTTGGCAATTCCATCGATGTTTTCGGCTTTCACGTGACTTGTGGTTTCCAGAGCCGGATCTTCGGGATCAAGGTCCAAATCACGGCCGCTTTCCATAAGCAACTCCTGCTTGATCTTCTTGTCGCCGCCGTTTTCCATCATGATGAAATGGGACAGAATACCCCGCATTTTCACCATTCCTGTCATGCCAAAATGCATGAGAATCACGGCGTTTTCCTTTGCCGGAGTTTCTGTCCGAATCCAGAAATACTTTCCGTGGCGGCCGACATTTTGTATGGTCGATTGCGCCAAGAGGGTGGAGAATTGGTGGAGGGTTTTGGCGGGGTCGGGGACGGTTTTGATTTGGGGAAAGAGAAGAAGGTCTTGGGGAAGATCAAGGCTTTTGATTCGATAGCCTAGGATGTGGCGTCGGAGCTGTGCCACCACGTGAGCGACCTTTGCATTAGTAAGGAGTTTGGGGGGTGGGGTGGTTGTCTACATACTTCGGCGACTTCGGGCATGGAAAAAAGTGGTGGAAAAAAAAGGTTGCTCCACGGCAGGTTCGAACTGTCGACCTTCAGATTGCACAAACAATGTTTATGAGACTGACGCTCTGCCAACTGAGCTAGTGAAGCAAATTTTGAAGAAAAAATGTCTTGGTTTTTTATGATAACATCTTTAATGTTTGTTAAATTTCTTTAAGAACGGATCTTATTGAAGAAAATCTTTCTTTCTTGACTCACAATATCAAATTTATTCTTTGATTTGCGTTCAAATTGCTATGTGATGACATATTTAGTGCATGCGATCACGTGACTGTGTTACTTGGATGCAGTACCAGCCGATTTCGGCTATTCCACCATTTCACCTTTAGCTTTTGCAAAGGTTTCAAGTGATTTAAAGAACTTTAAATTTCATTAAATCTGTTTCATTTTTGTTTCATATTTTATTGCCTAATTAGGAAATTCATGAATATGCAAAAATGTGTCATTTTCACACTTTTCCACAAACCAAATGTGCACACAAGAAAAAAAAGAGAAAAGTTATAAAAAAGCTAAAAAGTATTGATGACCTAAAACGGGAAATTAAGTACATACGATATTATTGGAGTGTATCTGCAGGAAATGGAAGGATATATTCGGACTATATGCAGTCCGAATAAACACAATATCCTGCATACAAACAGGGTTCCCCCTTTCCATACACCGCGATTCATTTGGCTGCAATAAAAAAACAAGATCTTGGGAAGTAACAGAATAGCGCAAAAACACAAAAATGAAACAGTCCTGCACTTCAGGTATTTATATGCACACCCCAGTTGTGTTTGTAAACGTAAGCTGCGAATATAAAAGGACGTCTTTCCCCCCTCGTTTCCCAGCCCCTCAAAATTTAGGAGTGTTAGTTTCTGGTGGCCAGTCCTTGTCCAATTCTCGGTATATGCTCATGTATGATTGGCATATACATTGAATAGACATCAATGATTGCCCCAAATGATAAAACAAGCGGCGGTTTCTTTGTTAGGGAAAGAGCTACCGAATGAAGCAGCATGCATATGACAATAAGAACAAGTCCTGTTGTGACGTGGCAAAAAACAAATTCCGGGAGGTTCAGTTTTGTTTGGCTATATTTGGTCTAGACTGAAATGATTGGTGTGGTAAAAAAGAGCTGACCACAAATCATACTGAATGGTGTGACTCAGTTACTCAATGACTCAGCTACTCAGCTACTCAATGACTCATAGCGAAAAAGAATAGTGTATCAGCGAATGAAGAGGATGAATGGATATACAACTAGCCATGAGTACAAGAAGTACGTACAATTAGATGAGTCATTGGTTACTGAAAGAAAACTACTGATGCAAGATATACTAAGGCTACTGTTTGGAAGAGAGAGTGAAATACTGAAGATGGGCGCAGTATGTTAGAGTCGGTGGAAGTTGGTGCAGTATGTGAGAGTCGGTGGAAGTTGGTGCAGTATGTGAGAGTCGGTGGAAGTTGGTTCTATATGTGAGAGTTGGTGGAAGTTGGTGACTGGGTGACTTATACATTGACCATTGCCGTGGATTTATTGATGTAATGTACCTAGGTTGCAGCATGCCCGCGAACATCACAAGTCTCCTGCACTGGATCATCAGTCAAGAAGAGAAATGGCAGTCTTGATGGAGTGGTCACCGAATAAGGTTAAAGATTGCAATTCGATGAAGACGGCAGGAAAGGCAATCAAGGTTGAAAGATGAGGTTGACAAAGGCTGTGGTTAAGGATGGGCGGGTATCAAAGATGAGACACTGAGAATGGCTTATCAAGTATGGCGGATTTATAGGTCGAGCGGCAGCTTAGACTAGTCCAGCATTCACAACAGGGTAGTATTCCCGGCGGAAATGGCTCGGGAGTGCAGACGATGTCAAAGTACAGGACATGTTGTCGTGTTGTCCTGTTGTGCTGATGTCCAGTTGCTATTATTCATCCTCGTCCAAAACCATTGGTCACTCCAGAGCCATGTTGTCTATATAACAGGCCCGAATCCATCCCAAGGTCTTTCTTTTTCGAAAAATACATCTCCAGAAAATACATCATGATGAAGCCAGTCCACATGCTCCAGGGGATCCTTTTAGCAGCGGCCTTGGCAGAGGGAGCCCAGACATTCTATGCCCGAATCAAAGGGTCGTTCGTGCGTCTTAAGACCATACATATGCCCGACTACGAGTTGATTGCCTATGGGGGGCCTTCGCCCTTACTAACCATGCCGTTGTTCACGTTGCACAATGGAATAGCCATCACGGTGTATGGGAATTGTGTCAAGGTGTTTGGCACGGTAAACGACTACTACGCGATTGGGCCGGAGCTGAAGGTGAAGCCGTTTAAAATCCAGTTGGACGAGAACTCACGTATTTTGAATCTCCGGTTCTACATGTGTACTTGTCCTTCACATGAGTTTGATGGTTTGAAGATGAACGATGAGAGCTGCTCTGGAAACATGGACTGTGCTCCTGACGACATTTACTTTTTGAGTCCAGATGAAGCAGCCAAACATAGTCTTTTGCGGGTGAGAAATAAGCGAGACACCGAGGCAGATGCCACTAACCAGGAGTTGGGGACTAATGGAAATACTTTGGGTGGAAAAAATGGGTCTGAGCCGGTGGAGACTGAATTTTATTTATTCTTGGCCTCCAGTCTCAGTGTCCTCGGTCCTCCCTTGGTCCACTAAAACCACATACTATAGGTTTATATACGTGTTAGACTCGTTCACCCATGTAGGTTCTGGGTACTTTACTCTTCTCTTTTTCTCTTGTTAGTCTTGGCGATCTGCCAGCCAACACATCTCGATGGTATAAATTCTGAAAAATAGAGGGGAGTAAATTCAAGGGCCGTATGTCTGGTCAGTCTGTTTGGTCAGTCTGTGGCGTACATTAATGTGCCAAAATGGCTATCTCAGATTTTGCGTTACTCTCTCCTACTCATCTACAATAGATCTATGTGAGTATGTTTATAGTGGAGTGCAAAACACAAAAGGGATCAAGTTAAGCCTGAGATCGAGATGTTTAGAAAGTCCAAATTGTCATGGTGGTCTCTTGGGTGGTGTGGAGTTTTCAAAGCCAAGCAAAAGTTTAAAGCCACAAAAAGCTCTATACGATAGCAAGTTCAAGAAGTGGAAGTTCAATCTGAAACAAAAACTTGACTATGAACCTCGGTAGAAAGAGCTTGGTCCAGTGAATTGCAAACGGGCAAGTGATTGAAGTTCGGTATATGCAGTACACTCTTTGGGAGTACATTTTGATTGGGCGCTAATTACTCCAGTACCTCCAGAATTAAATCTGATTTGGTTTAGATCTGATTTGGTTAGATCTGATTTGGTTAAGATCTGATTTGGTTAGATCTGATTTGGTTATATCAGATTTGGTTAGATCTGATTTGGTTATATCAGATTTGTTAATACTGATTCTTCCTAGCTCTTTCCGGAAATTCTCTCCAGCCAAACAATCCCGTTGTGCTGGGTTTTCATTGGTTCATTTGTTGATTTGTTGACCTTTTTGGTCGTTTGTGAATTTCATTTGGTCTTCATCAAAAAGAGGACTGAACACAGAAATAAAGAGAGGACAGATTCGCTAGTCCGCATAGTTTATGGTTAAGACTACGACGGTATCTGATCATCTTCGATCGCCTAACTTTCGTTTTGCGTAGTAGGAAAGTCTTGACAAATTTTTTTTGCAGTAGTGTGTGATCCTAAGATATTTTTCAACTTATAATTCAGTATATATTAATATACAGGGGTATGTAAATTGTACCATACAAGACCAAAGTCTTGACACGGGGCGCAGCCACGTTTGATAGATATCCACTTCTCTGTGACCTGCACATAGAACATCACTGGCCTGTATACAGCATACTACGTAGTACCTTGACTCCGTGTGTTGACAATATTTGCTTCCGGTAAGAGACAATTCTGCTGGAAAATGATCTTTCCCTTCCATAGCCACTTAATTTCAACATCTGTTTCAGTATATATCATTATACAGGAATATATAAATTGTACCTTATAAGACTGAAGTCTTAAGATGGGACGCATATACGTTCCTTAGCTATCCACTCGTCTTGTTAGAAAACAGCTGTTGCTGATTCTCTTAGCAGCCACTCACGTGACTTTGGTCATGTGAAGGCTCACCTCAATATAAAAGGACAAACTCCAAAGAGTACCGAAATATATATCAATTGAGGGAGAATATACCAAGATGTCTTCTGACACAAGACCCACCAATATTAATTAGTGTAGAGGTACTGATGTTTACCAATGACTTGGACTGACTTCTTCACACGTTTTCCGTGGCCTGCATATAGTACACAACTGGCCTGTATACAACACATTCCTTAGTCCCTTGACTCCGTTTGTTGACAGTAATCCATGAGTATTTCTGTGTACTTATGTGTATTTATGGGTATTTCGAAGTATTTTTGAATATGTTTGAGTGTTTTATGATGATTTGTGAGTAATTTTGGTGATTTATGGCGATTTCTGTGTATTTTTGAATATGTTTGAGTGTTTTATGGTGTTTTATGAATGATTAGTGGTGATTAATGAGTGATTTATGAATATTTATTAGTGATTTCTGAGTATTTCTGAGTATATATTAGTTATTTATGAGTGATTGATGAGTGATTTATGAGTGATTTATAAGTGATTTATAAAGTAATTATGAGTAGGATCTGAGTAATTCACGAGTAGTTTTTGAGTGATTAATAAGCAATTTATGAGTATTTGTGAGTATTTATTAGTAATTTATATGTATTTATGAGTACTCTTGAGTATTTATTAGTGACTTCTAAGTAATTTCTGAGTATTTACTAGTATTTATCAGTGATTCATAAGTGATTTCGGAGTATGTCTGAGTATATATTAGTGATTTCAGTGATTTATGGTGATATCTGAGTGAGTAATAAGTAATTGATGAGTATTTATGGTGATTTATGAATATTTGTGAATATTTGTGAGCATTTATTAGTGATTTATAGGTATTTTTGAGTGTTTTTGAGTCTTTATTAGTGATTTATGAGTGATTGCTGAGTATGTCTGCGTATGTTTGAGTATTTCTAAGTATTTTTGAGTACCTTTGAGTATTTATGTGTATTTATTAGTATTTATTAGTGATTTATAAGTGATTAATGGTGATTTCTAAGGTAATTTTAAGTATTTATTAGTGATTTATGAGTGATTGCGGAGTATTTTGGAGTGATTTCGGAGTATTTAATAGTGATTTCGGAATATTTATAGGTAATATCTGAGTATTTCGGAGTATTTCTGAGTGATGCATAAGTATTTTCTGAGTGATTTCTAAGGTAACTTGAGTAACTTTTGAGTGATTTCTGAGTGACTTATAAACAATTCTAAGTGTTTTCTACAAAAATTCCAAGCACTGTATCAATTGATTACTATTCGAAAGTCAATATAAAGTCCCCAGGACATGTCCATTTAGAGACATCTTGAGGAACTTATTTGGGCATTTCCAGTGTTTACCAGAAAGGTTGGCCTGGCCAGATCTGCACCCATCCCCAAGCCTCTCTCTTCTCCAAAGAGCCATTTCCGTCAACGTCAGCCCCAGAATCTCTCTTCCAAAATGGCTGACCAGGCCAGATTTGCACCCAGCCCCAGGCCTCTCTCTTGCCCAACGAAGCCTCGGCCTTGGCCTGCTGCAAAATGGTGTTGTTCAAGAAAACAAACTGCGTGGTATCGTTGGAGTACCAAGCAATGACCTCATCGCTCAATTGAACCAGGCCCAAGATGGCTTCTTTGGGCACAACATCCGAGGCACTGGGGTCGGGGCCGGTGGGTGCAGGTGCTGCAGAAACAAGGGCAGTCAAGGCGAAAAAGACAGAGAATTTCATAGTGGAGGAGTTAAAAAAGTGATGTGAAAGTGATGTGAAGGTGATGAGAAAAAATGTAAGTTTGAGGAGAAACAGTCGTGGTTATATACTGATTTCTGATTTCGGTTTCTACTTTGGTATCTACTGTGGCTTGTATTTTGTCTTGCACTTTGCTTGAGGGTGTTTCATAGATATTCTTTGAACTCCCAATTGGGATTACGGCCAGGACTAATTGCTTATAAAGCTGTAGGGACTGTAGACTTGGCTGTATGGCCTGTAGATTGGCCTGTATGGCCTGTAGACTTGGCTGTAGGGACTGTAAATTATGTCTGTAGGGACTGTAGACAGTAGTCTGGCCTGTATGTATTTCTGGTGATTCCTGTATAGGATAGACAAACCCCCCTGCGTCGAGAGATGAAAAGTAAACTTTACTTTCCCCGAAATTTCCGGTGGGTGGTCCTGGCCGATGCTTCAAGTATGGTCCTTTGAACTCCTAATCGGGCATGCGCAGCCATATGCGCGCGCAAGATATCCACTTTATTGTGCATGGTCTCTTAAGACGCTCCACATCTTCTGAATATCTTCGATATGCCTCGATATATTTTCCTCGATATATTTTCCATCAATTCTTTGGCCTATATGCAGGACCGCCATTTGTTGAAAGTGAACAAGAAATGTTCAAATCAATATTGCAGACCTTCTAGTACAGATCAGTAACACATCAAACACTCCCCAAGAACCAATAATGACTACTACTGTCCCCAAGCCCTTGGAGTTATTACAAAACAATGAAATAACTGTTCCTAGCTATGGTAACGTTTTCTGTAACTCTCAACAGATGCTTTTCAACAGGTCGTGCCAACCTCAATTATAAATCATGGTCCATTTTGTTGAACTTGTGGGACATCCGTACCTCAGGAACACGTACAGTGTTTCTCAAAACTATTCACACTAGCACGGTAAAATGTTTCGAACCAAGAAGACAGAATGGTTCAAACTAGCACGGCAAAACGATTCAAACCACCCTAGCAAAACTTAAACAAACCACACTAGCAAAACTTAAACAAACCAAGTTTCGTACCCCTTCCAGTTCAATTCCGTCCGTTTTGACCCTTGATTTTGAAACTGCAGACTCCCAAATATAGTACATATGAGGCAATTCTCCAGATTTAAGATTTCAGAATATTGAATTTTAATGGAAGTTGGTGTGAAACATTACGCCATTTGGTTTGAAAGACTGTGCTAAGGGGTACGAAACCTTTGAATCCTTGGTTTGTTTAATTGTGCTAGTGTGGTTTGGATCGTTTTGTCGCACTGGTTTGAATAGTTTTGAGAGACACTGTGCGAGATAGCTTGGCCGGAATTGAGGACTGCGGCCGGAATTGTCCAGCCACCAGAGCTCCAAAAGTGCAGCACGCAAAACGTCTCGCCTCAAAAAATATACAAGATGATGTCCGGAATTCCAGGATTCCAACAAACCAAGTTTCATCAAAAATCCTTGAAAAAAAGGTCGTTTGCGTTGGGCCTTTTTCTGCTGAGGTAGCCTGGTGTACGGGTGTGTTGGCATTTCGCAAGGGCCAATTCCGGGGTAGCCCATGATTGAAACTGCAGACTCGCAAATACAGTGTTTTTCAAAACTATTCAAATGAGCGCGACAAAACTATCAAACCAAATGCGACAAAATGTTTCGAGCCTAGAAGACAGTGTTGAACATGCAAGATGTGCTACCATTTGTATGCAGGTAAGGCGTTACCTGCAGTCCAGGGCGTTTGAGTAGAGACTAACATGACAACCGGGTCTTGTCGTCAGGGAGAGTCAGGTTTGACTCTAAGACAATGTATTGACAAGTCTGGTGCAGGAAGAAGGAATCCAAGGTGAAAGATATATATAGAGGGGATCCCGCTCTTGGTTGAGAGGTATCCGGATTGACCACAATATATTACGGACCTTCTAGTACAACACTGTAACACACCTGACACGCTTAAAGACTCAGCAATGACTACAACTGTGCCAAAACTCTTAGAGTTATTAGCAAGCAATGACATAACTGTTCCCCGCTATGACAGAGTGTTCGGTAAAGCTCAACAGACAGAATGGTTCAGACCAGCGCAACCAAACGATTCAGACTAGCGCTACAAAGTGTTTCGAACCACACTAGCAAAACTAAACAAACCAATAATTCAAAAAGTTTCATACCCCTTCACACAATCTTTCAAACCAGATGGTGTCATCGAAATTCTTCAAATCATTTCCCGTAAATTCATACGAAAAATCGAAATAGAGTGTATTTCAAAACTATTCAAACCACATTAGCAAAAGTAAACAAACCAATAATTCAAAAAGTTTCATAAGTTTTTGTATACAGGATGACAAGGAAACAAGGTTCAGTTCTGTCCATTTTGACCCTTGATTATAAATGTAGTACATGAGGCAATTCTCCAGACTTAAGATTTCAGATTATTGAATTCTCATGAAAGTTGGGGGGAAACATTACGCCATTTTGATTAAATGACTGTGTGAAGGGATACGAACCATTCTGTCTTCTTGGTTTGAATAGTTTTGAAAAACACTGTATGTGGGGCAAAAGTTTCGAATCACACTAGCACAATTGAACAAAGGGTCACTGTACACTCCGTCCTATCTGGTAGTGTATCTTTTAAGCAATGGATATTTCACCTCTTCTGTTTTAGGGTATCCGGTTTTATCAGAATAAAATTCTCCTTGATTCTTTGGCCAATTTATGGAGTAGTGGTTTTGGTATTGGTGGAAAGAAGCACGAGACCGGAACTCAACGGAGGTCACGTGACCATAAACATTACGGCACCTTTAGAAGGCCACCACCAAACCTTTTCAGCTACAAAAATATGCATTGTAAAGTCCGGAATTCCAGAATTACAACCATCCTATTTTCAAAAAACATAAGCGAAAAAAAAGGCGTTTGCGTTGGGCCTTTTTCTGCTGGATTAACCTGGTGTACGGGTGTGTTGGCATTTCGCAAGGGCCAATTCCGGGGTAGCCCTTGATTGAAACTGCAAACTCCCAAATATAGTACATATGAGGCAATTCTCCAGATTTAAGATTTCAGAATATTGAATTCTAATGGAAGTTGGTGTGAAACAAACTTCTTTAAGAGAGAAGACAATGTCTCTCGTCATTTGCTTCCAATTTGAAGATTGTTCAATGTCATAGCTGCGATTCGAACGAGAAATAGGAAGATAAAGTGGCACTTTTCATCTGAGTTGTAATGCCTCATTTTGATTATGTTAGACATAGAATCTACTTGACTGAGTACAGGATTCCAATAACCTACCCGACGGAGTATGGGATAGGAGGCGCGCTGCTGCCTCCGGAAGAACAATCCCTCCGGAAGAACAATCCCTCCTTTTATGAAGTCTCTACAGATAACCCCGCTTTTACATTTAGCTATCCCTGACAAATCTAAATATTAAAGGGGGCAAGAGCCCAGTTAGGAAAGGGCAGAACTCCAATACCTAATCTTAGATACTTATAGTCTAATTGTTATGTTCTTTAATACATTTTTGCCTTACTAATACTTTGCTCGTTGATGGTTCCTCAAGAGAGGAACCGGAGTGGCTTATATAACTTTGAGAGAAAGGTGTTACCCGAAAAACTCTCCACTAGAACAATGGTAAGGATTGTTCTAGAATATTCCAAATGGACTGGCACGGCGTTTGGAATGGTCATTGTTACGATCGGACAGAGTAGGCTTCATGAATCCTCTATAGGCAGGGCCCTGCCTATCGTGGATCTAACACTAATACAGTTATCATTATTTAACTAAGATTACCCATAACGACTGATCGGGCGAGTTTCTACTAATATTAGCCGTTCAGAATACTTAGCCGCCGGTAGGTTATCGATCCTGGAAGATCCGATTAACTTAGAAGCCCGTTAGAAACTTATAACCCTTGCGAATACAGGTTAGAGCCTCAGGTCGCATAATAATTCTAACATGATTAAATCATGCACATTACATGATGGGTCAAGAAAATATTGATGACATTTATTCTGTTATCGATGGTTCTTTGATATATGTAGATATTGCGCTGATAGCAAATCAAACCTATGTAGAAGGTAAAGAGTAAAAAATAAAATATGATAAACAACATAAGTAACAAGACTTGATGTAGTTTTAGGTATAATTGTTTTAAGAATAATTGTTTTAGGAATAATTGTTTTAGGAATAATTGTTTTAGGAATAATTGTTTTAGGAATAATTGTTTTAGGAATAATTGTTTTAGGAATAATTGTTTTAGGTATAATTGGTGGCTTATCCACATCTGATTATAATGCCTCATTTTGATTTGCACCTTTCTCATGTACTACGCCATTTGGTTTGAAGCACTGCGAAGGAGTAAGAAACTTTTTGAATTATTGGTCTATTTAATTTTGCTAGTGTGGTTTGAATCGTTATGCTACGCTGCTTCGGATAGTTTTGAAGAACACTGTAATATTGGACAGCATCTCGTACTGTTTTCTGACATACTTATATGATGTATGATTATGAGCACTGTTATGGTATGATTGACCGGAATTGAGGACCGCGGCCGGAAATGTCCAGCTATAGGACCTCCAAAAACCCACCACGAAAACCTTTTCAACTATAAAAATGTGCATTGTAAAGTCCGGAATTCCAGGATTCGACCAAACTCACTCTTGTTTCCTTACCATGAAAAAAAGGTCGTTTGCGTTGGGCCTTTTTCTGCGGAGGTAGCCGGGTGTACGGGTGTTTTGGGTTCTCGCCAGTGCCAATTCCGGGGGTAACCCTTGATTGAAACTGCAGACTCCCAAATGTGGTACATATATGGCAATCCTCCAGATTTAACATATCAGAATATTGAATTCTAATGAAAAATGGTGTGAAACATTACGCCATTTGGTTTGAAAGACTGTGCGAAGGAGTACGAAACTTTTTGAATTATTGATTTGTTTAATTTTGCTAATGTCATTCAAAACATTTTGCGTGCTGGTTTGAATACTTTTGAAAAACACTGTATCCCCTCGACAAGTAAATAGGAGCATGCAATTATTAGAATCAGCTGAGCATTTTAGCATTAGGGGGAAATATGGATAGGTATTTAGATGGGCCTGCATATAAGAAGACGTAACGATACTTATTGAGGCGGTAAGGAAAGTAAATCTGTCAAAGCCCCTAAACTGTTATTTCAACTTAAGATGTTAAGTATAGTGCAGTGAAGTGTAGCCATTGTGGAGTAGTAGTAGTAGTAGTAGTAGTATTGCAACTCAGTATGCAGGATGGAAGTTATATAATTGTTTAGTATGGTGAGTAGTATTACTACAGCTTGAGTTTTAGAAATATAGAAATCCTTATAACCCCATAATTCATAATTGCAAGCTTAAAACATTAAGCCGAAGTGTGTGGTGTACGGATGTAGTTTGTGGTGTACGGGTGTATGGTGTACGGATGTTAATTTGGTTAGTTTTTGGAGGTACGGGTCAAATTGCTTCATGCGCGCACCAACCGCCACTCCACTCTTATCCTCAATCACCCTAGTCCTATTATTGCCACAGGTCCTACTTTTTAACACAGGTCTTAGTTATTAGTACAATTCCTGCATATTCACACTGGTCCTGTATAATAAGGTGCCACGTGACATACGCCCACCTCGACTATTACCCAATTCCCCAATTCCACAGTTCCCCAATTCCACAGTTCCCCAATTCCACAGTTCCCCAATTCCCCAATTCCGCGGTTTCTTAGTCCCACGTGACCTAGTCCTACTCAGTCTAATCCCTGTTACCCAGTCATACTTGCCTTTACTTTCCGTCTAGTCTAGTGTCCTATCGTACTCCTATTCAGTACTCCATTCCAGTCTTTTTTAGTTCAGTCTTTTTTGGTCCAGTACTCCATTCCAGTATTTTCTAGTCCAGTCCTACTTAGTGCAGTACTCTACTCCAGTCCTTGTTTTCATATAAAGTCTGGCTACTTAATCTAGTCGTTGTTTCACTGAGTTCAAGCTTGGTCCCAGTTTTCCCTGCAGCCTACTCTTGGTTTCTACTTAGTCTAGTGCTGATTCAGTCTTACTCGATCAAGTCTCCAGAGTTTAGTCTCCTATCCTAGATTCCTGGTCTAGCTCCTGGTCTAGTACTTTTCCTGCTTAGTCCAGCCCCATTGGCCTAGATTTGGTCTCCATAGATCATTCCTGTCTAGTCTGTCCAGTCTGTCCAGTCTGTCTAGTCTGTATATTCCTTTCCAGTCTGTCTAGTCTATCTAGTCTGTCTCCTGTCTTGATACAGCATATTCCAATGAACCGGCTTTTTGGAACCAAAAGCAGTGCGCCCAAACCGTCGCTAAACGACGCCATTTCGTCCATCGATGAACGGGTGGGCACTTTCGACGTCAAACTCGCCAAAATCAACGCCGAACTCTCGGCGTACCAGCAAAAAATGGCCCGGATGAAGGATGGGCCCGGAAAAAACGCCCTCAAACAGAAAGCCCTCAAGCTCTTGCGCCAACGGAAACAGATCGAGGCCCAGAAAGACCAATTGGAAAACCAGCTGTGGAACATGACCCAGGCACTGATGACCACCGATAACCTTAAGAATACCATGATCACCATGGATGCCATGAAAACAGCCAACAAGTCGCTCAAAGCATCATACGGTAAAATCGATATCGACAAGATCGAGCAGTTGCAAGACGAGATGTTGGATTTGATCGATAAACTGAATGAGTTACAGGAATCGTTGAGTATGAGCTACGATGCTCCGGACGATATCCTGGAACTGGAGTTGGATGCAGAATTGGACGCGTTAGGTGATGAGATGAATTACGAGCTGGAATTGGCTGATGCTGCTCCTAGTTACCTTCCGGAAACGGGGGCGGAGAAAATGCCTGCTTTTATTGATGAGGAGGAGCCGGAGAGGGTGGCAAGTTGATCCCTTCACTCCTTGGACTGCCTCCTTGGACTGCGAAGCAGTTCAAGGTGAAGAAGTCAATGAATAAAAGAGTCAAGGAATGAAAGAGTCAAGGAATGAAAGAGTCAAGGAATGTGAAGCAGTCAAGGAATCTGAATCAGCTATGGCATGAAAGACTCATAAATGTCAATCAGTGATTGAACTACCATGAAAGAGCCATGAAACCATAGACTCGATCCACATTAATATGGTCGTCTGCCACCCACGTTTCATCACATCTTTATCTGACTGCCTTTAATTCCTCCACATATCCATGACTCAACCATTATCATCATCGATGAATTTTATGAATGTTAAGTTGGCTAATTACTTAGATCCAGTTGGGATCTGAGGTAAAAGAGTCTAGCCTGAAACTTTGACCAATATGACCATACTATGACCATACTATGACCATGATATGACCAGAAATATGAACACATGTTTTGTGTCACAAGAGGATTTCTCGAAACCCGTTGGGAATGTTTGAGGCTGTACAAGATGGTGGTGTTGGTCTGGCCTCCAGGAGTGCACAAAATGAACCGGTATGCCCCAAGAACCAGTCACTTTTGTTTCTTGGTTCGTCGTTTTTCTCTGGAAACCCCTCTGAAATGTTGGATATGAAGAACTTCATTCCAAGTGTCTTTCCGAAGTGAAATTTTCACTGTCATTGATTTGGGTTGTGTCAAATATAGTTTTGGGCTCGTTGGCCAGTGCCTCATGACGTGATCGGAGTGACTGACAGAAAAACGATTGGAGCAATACCTCTTGGGGATTTTCTACCAAAAGAATTTCTACCCAAATATGAAATTTCTCGAAATCTTTCTCCCGGTCCATTTCAAGAAATTCACTAAGCAGCCTTTGCCAGTTCCAGCTGTCTAGTCTCCCCGTCCTAGCCTTCATTTTGTCTGTTCTTGTTCCTTCGAGTTTCCAGACATGCTATTTCCATTCCAGTTTCTCCCGTCGTTCCAGTTTGTGATACACCTGTGAATCACTCATAAACAGGCACCGAACAGTCCCTGGAATATGAAACAGGAATCATACGGTCTATGGATTGTGAAAGGTGTATGAAACAGATATGAAACAGCTGTGAACCATGAAACGTGTGAAGTCATGAAACGTGTGAACCATGAAACTTGTGAAGTCATGAAATGTCCATGAGTATGTGGCTGCTCTTGTTATACAATAGCACAAGTCTTGGAAGGATCATAAAAAACACGAATGTGCAATGCAATACCATGACCTTATGAAAGATCCTTTTTTCTGACAACTATACGAATACGTTTTCATGTGATCGTTGCTCTTCATGCAGTCTCAAGGCATACCATCAAGGAGCACTTTGATAAAGTACACTTGTTTGAGCCTATCATGTCTTTTACGAGGAGTGGATCATGTTCAGGCTCCACTGCAGGATATTCAGTATTCCATTATGGTATTCTTAAGTCAGTGGATGTTCTGGAGAATGTACTGGAGTGTGTTGTGGAGAATGTACGGGAGTGTGTTCTGGAAAATGGTGCTATAGTTGGGTAGAAGAAAGTATAGTGGTTCCCTTCCTACTACTTTCCATCTATACATTGGTTTTTTTTACTATATTTGAGAATTCAGTGTGGAGAAGAATCTACTACTTTATCACCAGTCCATTCTATTGACTACATTATCACAAGTCCATTCTATTGACTACTTTATCACCAGTCAATTCTATTCACTATTTGAAGAATAGTATGACTATGGATACAAAGAATCTGGCATAAGGCTGGTTCAAGAATCACGACAACCTGAATAAAACGACCAGGGAATCTAAGCTTGCTGTGAAACAGACTGTATATTCTACAGCAAGAGGTTTTACCAGAAACACAGTGGACTCTATAGAGTGCAACAGCCTATAGAGATCAATGCAAAGTCCTTAGTGAACATCCGTACCTCCAAACTACTTAATATTGCTGTGTTACATCCACCATGGAGAGCGTACTGCCTATGTGGATGTTGAAACTCTGTACTGGTCGACCAGAGGTTGAGCGGCCGCTTTGGCCGTCTTTTTATGAGCTCTATTTCTTTATGCAGGACTGACCTATATAAGGTGAAATGGTTCGTCCAGGAAGAATCAGTGGCACCACAGCCACGGAGATTAATTTTAAGTTGGTTTGTTTGCCTCAATCACGTTGTTGTTAAGCGCCAGCATTTGACGGCACATTTTGCATCCAAAACAACGTTGTCACCCTCTAATGTTCTTTATAGTCCTTAGTAAACATCCGTACCTCTGCACAAATAATATTGGTGGGTAACTTCCACACTAATTTTTTATTGATGGGACTGGTTTCGTGGACATCTTCTGCTCAGCAGATCTATTTTTGGTGGTATAAACAGCGGTAGCTTTTCGTTTTATTTTGGGGTGGGCCGTCATGACCAAAGTCACGTGAGTGGCTGCTGCTAGAGAGACATGAAGAGGTGTTTCCAACACAATCAAAGGCACAAAGACACAATCAAAAACAATCAAAGATGTAGCAAAGTGAACAGACTCAAAGAAATTGGGTCCGTTTTTTCCGTTGGCCTTGCTGATTATCTGGTCATGTGACCTCAATGCCTGTATGGGTCGGAGCAAGCGGCTCGAGGTAGAGTCGTAGGCCTTCAGGAGCGAGTAAACGTCGTTCGTGGTCTCTTCGTCCTCCCCACCAACATTTCTTGCTGTATTCTGCTTGACAATTACAGGATCTGGATCGCAAGGTCGGCCTTTAATCTAAGCGCCTCTGTCGACTTCATAATCAAGTGAGTCATAAATGGTCGATCAATAGTCAATCAAGTCAATCCATAACTAGTTGATAGTCAATCAAGTCAATCCATAACTAGTTGATTGTCAATCACTCAATTACTCAATCAATTCAATCACTCAATCACTCAATCACTCAATCACTCAATCGTTCTTGTTTGTGTTTCTGTCTTGTGTGTATTCAGAAGATGAAACAGTGAAGTGATGAAGAATAAATTATTTTGGAAGGGGAAAGGGCTGCGTATTTATAGTCAGAAGGGACGCTCCTCGTGTTTCATGAGGCGGGGTAAATCTGCAGCATGCATGCACCTCGCCACCAATAGCAATAGGAATATCCAATAATTAGTTATAGTGAGTCACCTAACCATGAATCATAGTTGATTAATTGAGCTTCATTATGAGTTATTCTGAGTCATTGAATTCAGATGACTACTGGATGTACTGGTGTACTATCTTTGATGTTTGGCTTGGGTTGATGGTGTGTAGGTGCGAATCGGTCTAATTGGGTAATTGTGTAATTGTGTAATTGCTTAATGTCTAATTTTTCTGTCTAATTGCTTAATGTCCAATTTTTCTGTCTAATTGCTTATTGTTTAATTGCCCAATTGTGTGACCCGTATGAACTGTTCGAATTATATCTGTCTAGTTGCTGATTGTCTGTAATTGTTGAACGTTAGAATATACTAATTGGTATACAGGAACAGTTATATAGTTGAACTGCAATAACTCTCTCTCTCTCAAATGAGTGACTTGGGTAATGATTTCTGTCACCTGTCTTGTAACTCTATTGCTATGTAAAGAAGTGAGTTCGTGATCTCTGTTTCACAATTGATATCGCTCAACACTGAGCAGGATCCTTGCTTTATATAGTTAGTTCTGGGGACTCCCAAATGATCTCTCCTTCGACAATCTCTCTCCTTCGTCAATCTCTCTCATCTACATTGTCTTCTCCAAAAAATGCTCAGAGTTAGACGAGAGCTAGACAAGATCTAGACGAGAACCCATAGAGCCTTATCTTTACCTTTGTCTCTTCTTCAACAATACTCAACATTGTTTCATCTGGATAGCTTGGCTTGAACATGCAGTACCCGCACATGTACTGGTCTCAAGTTCATCAGTCACATGTCGCGTGTTCCAACATTTATACCACTCACTACTATACATTACCCAGTACTCACTACTATACATTACCCAGTACTCACTACTATACATTACCCAGTACTCACTACTATACATTACCCAGTACTCACTAGAGTGTATTTCAAAACTATTCAGACCAGTGTGGTAAAACGTTTCAAATCACATTAACAAAATTAAACAACCCAATAATTCAAGAGTTTCGTACACCTTTCACTGTTGAACATGCAAGATGTGCTAACATTTGTATGCAGGTAAGCCGTTACCTGCAGTCCAGGGCGTTTGAGTAGAGACTAACATGAC